>VZTE01004787.1:150425-162243 GCA_013397775.1 Eulacestoma nigropectus
TTTTTTTTTTTTTTTTGGTCTCCTGGGGTTTGCTTTTGGCTCCTAACAGCATGACCTTGATGCAGATCCAACAAAAAATTTAAAATACTTAATGGCATAAGTTTAAATGGATCATTACTATAATTATTGCAAGAGTACAAGCATCTACTGGCATTTCTTTTAAAAGGAGAAAATCGACAGGGCTGTTTGGAACAGCTCTGAAATACACTGAGATTCAGGTTATTTTATGTATATAGTTGTAACATAAAAGGACAGAAAACAGGAATAATATTTTTAAAAAAATAAAATCAGAAAAATCTTTCTAATCAAAGCATTCACACTCAAAACTAAGAGACACCACCAAGAAAATTCTACAGGGTCTGAGCTGCAGCTTATTTTTACTTAAAGGTGCAGATATCAGAGTTATGAGAATTTCTATGATGCAGAGACAGAGGCAGAAATAACTGCTCAATATTCAAAGAACCCCATTTCCCCTTTTCCTGCCATCTCCTGGGCTCAGGCTCTGTAAGGTGCTTAGCAGCCACTCTTTTGGATGCCATGTGCTCCCCATTTTCTAACCTTATTAAATAGCTCTGAATAGAGAACATAACACAAGAATTAATTATTCAGTGAGCAGGCTTATCAGGAAATACAGCACAAAACCTGCATTAAGTGGCACCCTTCCTTTGGCACATGGTTTAAAAGGAGCTGAGAAATACTGGCTGGCATTTGAGAGCAATGGGGTTACTTCCAGATTTATGTAGACAAGATAGAGACCAGAGGAAAATGAAAAGAGGAGGTGCCATCAAGAAAAGGAGGGAAAAAATTCCCTCAGCAGGGATGCACAGGGTGGGATTGTTGGGGTGCCTGTGCAAGGACAGGAGCTGGGTCAATGATCCTGGTGGGTCCTTTCCCGCCCCGCATATTCTGTGATTCTATGAAATATTTAAGGAGATCCACACAGGACAGCGTTCACTCAGTGAACACTCAGGTGACCCTGCTGCTCTCCCACAGCACAAATCCCTGCGTGGTGGGATCCCCTCCTCCCTCCTTCCACGGAACTCTGGGAGCAAAGCACAGCATCCCAATGAAATGAGCAGACTGGCCTGTGCTCAGCCTCCCATGGCATCTTCAAACAATCTCCCCTCATTTTCTAAGAAGCCTCTAAAAATAATCTCTCGTGACTGACACATGGGGAAATTATTTTGGATTGTATCTGATGTGGAAAAATCAGTGTTTGAAATGGTGCCATTCAGGAGATTATGGCTAGTTAGGTATTAGTTTTTACTGGCATAAAGGTGCTTTAAAGTGAAAGGTGGGGGGATGATTGAAAGATAAGTTTGGTCCTGTGGATCCAGAACAGCCTGAGAAAGTGGTTTGTTTAAATGTCCCTGTTTTGAAAGTTTTATCTTAAGAAATTTATATGTTGCTTCTGATTTCTCCTTCCCTGAGTGTGCAGTGGTTGTCACCATCACAAATGACAATTTAAAGTGGACAGTGTCAGGAGACTGTACGTATAATCATCTGAAAATTCCTCCTAGGAACTCCTGAACTCCTGTAAGACGTTCTGCTCTGCCTCTTCTTTTCTTTCCTTCTCCCTCCTCAACTTTTTCTTCCTCTTTGAAATTCTGAGAGTCTTAGTCTCTGGTATTGATTTCAGCTCAGGCAAAGAGACGTGAGACACCTTTTTTCCCTTTGGTACAGTCAGAGAATCAGTGGGATTTGGGTTATTTCCCACCCTCTCCTCCTCATATCCAATCACAGCACTGTACTTATCTTTGGACCTGATATCTGCCACTTTCACAGCAGATCACTCAGCACAACAGATTTCCTAAATATTCCGTTGTTGTCATATTGTGTCCTGCCCCCTCCCACCTTTGCTACATTTCTTTGCAAATTTTGTTTGTTTTCTCCTAGTCTGCCCTTTACAGGCAGAACATCCGCACGCAACTCCCTCCTTTGCAGCTGCCAGTTTTGGAAGGAGAGGATTATCCTGAGAGATTCTTTTGTTATTTGGAGTCTCTGTTTACTGGCTTTAGTTACTTGCCCTTAAATCTCCACCATGTGTGGAACAATTTGCTTTTCCAAAGCAGCTATGAACACTCAGGTGTTGAGACTACCAGGATGCCATCAAGTCCTGCCCCCAAATCTTAGCCAAAAGAAGCCCTATGGCTGGCCAAGTTACAGTTTCAAGGCCATCCTTAAATAATTTTTGGATTTTGGAAAGTTTTTGTCTGCGTGGGGGTTTCAGGAATCTGTAACTACATTTGTAATAAAACAAAACCACAAAAAAACCCAGGTTGTGCAAAATTCCTCCAATTCCCCACTGATGTGAAATGGTCCAAGAGAAGAAAATGTTTCAGGTAGCAATGAAACCAACTAAGCAGCAACCTGTCCGACATGCAATTCACCCTCTCTGCTTGAAAATCACTCTCAAAAACACTAAACTGAATTGATGGCAGAATCAGGATCATACTTGAATCTACACTTTCTCTGATGAAGAATGAAAAATATAGAAGCAGCCAGAAGTTAAAATGAAAGAAAGCCTGTGATTACTGTAAATCAACGTGGGCTCACCCCAAGCCCACATGCTTATCCATTCCCATATGCTTTTGGAGATAAAGTTCCTGCAAAGCACAATACCCACGTTTTTATGGCACTGAGTTATGGCTGCAAATAGGAAGCCAAATGCTCAGTTTCTTCCTTGCTCTTTGCAGCAGCAAATTGCAATTTGCAAAAGGTTTTTGATAACATTTGGTGTTAATTGGACTTAAAAATGTTAATCGCCCAAATCGCTGTGATCTTAAAGACACATGTAAATTATCTCAGCATGTAAGGGAGCAAAAGCTCAGATTGCCTCGAACTTCTCAGGATATGGGTTTTCTCAATGTACAGCTAAAAGGTATCAGGGTGAGTTGCTGTTCTTGATCTTTCTGGTGTGAAAATTAACAAAGCACTCATACACTATATTTAACATAGTTTATTAACATTAACAGTTTAAGATGTTGAAAACATAAAATATGTATTTTCTTACTAAAAATATAGCAAATTAGTTATTACTTCCATCCACAGAGAATGTTCTCCTTCCTTCACTAATATCCAAGGGGTGGCCCCTTCCTGGAATAGAAGCTGCCCTCCTTCATGGTATAGAAGACACATCATTCTGTATAGAATTGCAGGATCATTATGTTGAAAAAGACTTTTAAAGTCATTGAGACCAGCTGGCACTCTAGCCCTGCCAAATCCCACTGACCCATGTCCCCAAGGGCCACATCCACATAGCTTTTAAATCCCTCCAGGGATGGAGGACTCCATCACTGCCCTGGGCAACTGTGCCAGGGCTGGACAGCCCTTTCCATGAAGGAATTGCTCCCAGTATCCAACCTGAGCCTCCCCTGGCCCAGCCTGAGGCCGTTCCCTCTCCTCCTGTCCCTGTTCCCTGGGAGCAGAGCCCGACCCCCCCCGGCTGCCCCCTCCTGTCAGGGAGTTGTGCAGAGCCACAAGGTCCCCCCTGAGCCTCCTTTTCTCCAGGCTGAGCCCCTTTCCCAGCTCCCTCAGCCTCTCCTGGGGCTCCAGCCCCTTCCCAGCTCCCTCAGCCTCTCCTGGGGCTCCAGCCCCTTCCCAGCTCCGCTCCCTTCCCTGGACACGCTCCAGCCCCTCACTGTCTCTTGTCCTGAGAGGCCCAGAAGTGCCCCCAGGACTGGAGGTGAATCAGCTTAACCACTAATGAACCATAAACATGGCAGGGGGAAATCATCAGTGTCAGAAACCTTCTGGGTTGACATTCCCAAGAGTAAGGGAGCATCCCAGTGCTGTCTCATAGGGACTCTCCCTCAGCCACTACCACCCAATTAGCACAATTCCACTGCAGAGCAATAAGAGGGCCTGTTTAGCTGTTTGTTCATTATAAGAGTTATGAAAATGAGATCAGAGGTTTTTTCTTTTGCTTGAGACAGCTGCACAGTCCTCATTTCTCTGATCTTTGCACAGGTATCCATTCTAGCAGAATTTTATCTGGTTTACCTATTGCTCTCAGCATATCCAGTTTCATTTCCCTAGCCCTTAATCAATTTTCTCATTAAATATATCATATAGCCCATCACCTGGGAGCTCCACATGCATTTTTCCATAGTTTCCTACACTGTTTTTCACTTCCTATTTCACAACTGCGCTCAAAAGCCAACATTTATTTTCCTATACTTCCCCACAACCCTTCTTACCTTAACTTCTCAGTACTGTGGCTGAATTCAATCCTGTTTTGAAGCCAGCCTCAAAAGGGGCACAGATTTTCAACAGACACAATTGCCTGGCTCTAAAGCTGCTAAAAAAACCAAAACCCCCAAGCAAACCCAGCCACCTCCAAAAAAGGCTATATTAAAAAACAGGCTGGTTTGGATCAACCCAAGGCAAGCCCAAACTATCTCCTCCTTCACTTATCCATGGAAATTGCTGGTTATTCTCCCCCTCATAGACCTGCCTGAACACAGAACTTGACTTTTCCATCCTTATTGACACTGAGAAATACTTCACTTTATATAAAACCTTATTCATTTTGGTGTGGCACGAGTGAGGTTACAGAACTGGTCCTTCACTTTTAATCTTTGTGTGAGAGTTTTGCCAGATTTGGTCATCTCTAAAGTGCTCTGTTCACTCCAGGCAGCAGGACAGGAGAAGGAATAAAGACCTTAGGCTTTCAGAGCTAATAAAAATACATTAAAGTTTCAAAATCACAATCACATAAACTCCAGAAATTTAGAAATAACATACAGTTCATTCTAGCAAGAAATCTTTCTTTTATTTTAGTTTGTGAGAGGAAAATACTGGAAAACATCAAGTTTTCTTCAAAATTTTTTGTATATCAATGCAGAGCTTGGTAGATGAGCAAGTCTAAAAACCCTCTGAGACTCTGAATTTCAGAGCAAGCTACAGTTTTTATAAGAGAAAATGAAATTATTTTACATTACAGATATATTTGAGATTCAATGCTGTTAAAAAAAATGTAAAATATTATAAGTTAAACTCACTTTGCAAGTCTCAAATTGGGACCTTGATCTCAAATTCAGGACTTTTGCCCAACACCAAGCTGTACTGGGCACTCCAGTTGTCCTTCCCAGTCTTACAGTTTTTTCAACCTCGGCACAGCACACAGCCAAACTGCAATAAAAGAAAGACCTGTTTATTCTAGACTTTCTCATCTTACACCAGCTTGTTAAACCAAATTTGGATTAACTAGCAATGGTTTTTTTGCTGTAAAGAAGCTGATCTCTGTGTCACTTCAGGAATCTGACAAAAATAAGGCCACAGTATCAATCAGATTACTGGGTTCAACACACATATTTGACATAATCAGCTACAGTTCACATCTATTGATCCTAGGACACTCTAATCCATATGAAGGCAGTACTATAAAATTATGGAAATTGTATGATACCATCTGTAACAGAGGGTGAAGGAAAAAAAATAAAGAACAAGAAAGAAGACTTAAATGTGTTGACCAGACTGCATATGGGGCACATGAAAAATCAAGCATATGCTGCACAGGCAGAGATATTTTTGTGACTTTAGCCATTATGAGAAATAGTTTAAGAAAATAAAACTGGTGTTTTTAAGATCTTTGTATCGACGACAACATGCCCACATGCAGGAAGCAAAGGAACAGGCTGCCTGCTAATAAAAGCTTAAATTTTATCATTGAGCAAAAACCCAAGAGCTGTTAAAATGGTGCAGTTCTTCGACGATCCCAAAGGGCATCCCCAGATTTAATGTGGGTGCCTGGCCTAATGTACTGTACAGTTATGCCAGGTTTAAATAAAGTTACTTTCTCTCTTTGTAAGATGCTGTACTGGAAAAGCCAAGTGAAGGAACCTTGCACACAAATCAAGGGTTTCCAGGGACACTGAGAGAGCCAGAAAAGAGCCATTGCTTTGTCACATCCTAAGAAACTCCCTGTGTGTGCTTTAACACATGTCACCAATGTCCTCTACCTATTGCATCCTAATAGGCAAAACACCTGCTAGGAGAAACTGAGGTTTGATTTGTTAGTGAGAAAGGTTTGGCTTAAAGGATTAAACAGCATTTTCATTTCACAGAACCCCGGGATGGGTGAGGCTGGAGGGGCCCACAGGGGCTCCTCTGGTGCCACCTCCCTGCTCCAGCAGGGCCATCCCAGAGCACAGGGCACAGGAGTGTGTCCGTGTGGCTCTGCAATATCCCCAGGGAGGAGACTCCACGGCCTCTCTGCACAATCTGTGCAGGGCCGGGCACTGCCCAGGGCAGAAGTTCTGCCTCCTGTGCAGGGGGAGCTCCCTGGGCTCAGGCCCTGCCCGTGGCTCCGGTGCCATTGCTGGGCCCCCGGAGCAGAGCCCGGGCCCTGCTCGGAGCCCTCCCTGCACACAGGGACACCCAGGGCTCGGGGCCCCTCTCGGCTGGGGCTCCTCTCCAGGCTGAGCAGCCCCAGCTCCCTCAGCCTTTCCTGGGCACGGAGCTGCTCCAGGCCCTTCCTCAGCTCCGCAGCCTCCGCCGGCCCCGCTCCAGGAGCTCCCTGGCCCTGCTGTGCTGAGGATCCAGAGCTGGACACGGCACTCCAGAGGTGCCCCGGGCTGGGCACAGGGGCAGGATCCCCTCCCTGACCTGCTGCNCTTGTGCCCCAGCACCCCCAGGACACTCTGCTGGCTCAGGGACAGCTCCTTGTGCCCCAGCACCCCCAGGACACTCTGCTGGCTCAGGGACAGCTCCTTGTGCCCCAGCACCCCCAGGACACTCTGCTGGCTCAGGGACAGCTCCTTGTGCCCCAGCACCCCCAGGACACTCTGCTGGCTCAGGGACAGCTCCTTGTGCCCCAGCACCCCCAGGACACTCTGCTGGCTCAGGGACAGCTCCTTGTGCCCCAGCACCCCCAGGCCCTTCCCCGCAGAGCTGCTCCAGCAGGTCCCCCCAGCCTGTGCTGGTGCTGGGGTTGTTCCTGCCCAGGAGCAGGACCTGCATTTGCCTTGGGTGAACTTCAGGTGTTTTTTCCCTGCCCATCTCTCCCAGCTGTTGAGGCCTCTCTGAAGGGCTGCACAGCTCTCCTGGCTCCTGCACCATGGAAATATTGAACCAGTTAATCATTCAAGGTACCAAATTCTAAATAAAAAAGCAAAGCTATGAAAACCACTCACAGGCTGCATATTAAGCCCATCCGAAGCACTGCAGCAGACTTTAGAAAAAGAGTCCCAGATTTCCATGAGTGGGTTCAGCCATTACTTGTATAAACAATTATTTCACTTGTGTGGCTCCATTTAATGTAAGCGTGCCGGCAAGAAGCCAGCTAAACATGTAATTGGATTTTTGTGCATACAATTACTGTGATGTGGCCACTGAAGAAGCTCTCTAAAACACAGAAAGTTAACAGAAGTTATAGGGGTAAATATTGTGGCCCAGGGTTTAAATATGAAAATCCCACTTTAGAAATCGAAACGCCAAGAGCAAGGCTCAGATAAAAAGCAGGTTTATAACCAGGATACTAAACTTTAAAAACAGGAACTCGTGGTACTGTTTAAACCAAACCAAACTCTCTCAATTTTTCCTGTTTTCATTTATATTCTGCTCATTTGTGCATCCCCATTTCATGATGGCTTTTTTCCCCATGCACATAGCTATGCTAATGTCTTCATGGATTTGTTTATAATAACCTTTAAATCCTTTCCCTGTCATTATACTGCAGAGCTTTCTGTTGTATATACACTTTTTACTCTGGTTCATTGCCTACACATCGATTATTTCACATTTGTCTGTGTTAAACACTGAACAGTATTTTCCACTTGCTATCCAGCCATTTAAAAATACTCAAATCCATCGGAAAAAACTTGGTTGCTTTCCTCTCAGTTATTAGCTATACAGTTAATTTTGATGGTATTAGCAAAACATCAAAGTTGGTCACAGGGAACAGGGTGTTTGTCAGAGAAGTGGCCACAAAACACTTGCTTGGATACTGTCATTTTCAGTAGGGACACTCACTCAGAGTGAAACTGCTGAGGTGTCTATGCTGACTTTAAAGATACTTCAAAGTCAACAGGAGCTGCTTCCTCTGCTTGTTTTGTGTAGGGAACTGGATTTTATCAAAATTTAATACAATCAACAATCAAAATATTATTAATCTCATATTTCCAGCAACAGAAAAATCATAGAGTCATGGAATATTTTAGGTTGGAAAGGACCCTAAAGATCATCCAGTGCCGCCCCCTGCCATGGGCAGGGACACCTCCCACTGTCCCAGGCTGCTCCAAGCCCCAGTGTCCAACCTGGCCTTGGGCACTGCCAGGGATCCAGGGGCAGCCACAGCTTCTCTGGGCACCCTGTGCCAGGGCCTGCCCACCCTCCCAGGGAACAATTCCTGCCCAATATCCCATCCAGCCCTGCCCTCTGGCACTGGGAAGCCATTCCCTGGGTCCTGTCACTGCAGTCCCTGAGGAATTGTCCCTCTCTGGGTTCCCTGCAGCCCCTTCAGAGCCTGGAAGGAGCTGTGAGGTCTCCACACAACCTTCTCCTCTCCAGGCTGAGCAGCCCCAGCTCTCCCAGCCTGGCTCCACAGGGGAGGGGCTCCAGTCCCCCCAGCACCTCCGTGGCCTCCTCTGAACTCGCTCTGACAGTTCCAGGTCCTTATGCTGGGGCACCAGAACCATTCACAACACTCCAGGTTGCAGGAGAACAGAGTGAAGGGGGATAATCACCTCCTTCACTGCTGTCATAAATGTATAAAATATATTTAGATTTATTTCACAAATAAAACGTATTTAATTTATTTACTAACACCCTGCATATGAATTGAATAATACTGAAATAATATATCTGTGATGTCTCAGCATGATCTTATGGTCCAAATGCCTTTCAACCTCCCATAGATCTCTTTCACCAGAAAAGAGTCTCTTTGTAATATTCCTGGGCTTTCCACAATCCTGAAAATGAGGCGAATAAGGACTGGCCAGGTCTGGCTGTTGTGTCAAGTAATTGCTGTTATATCCAAGCTGCACCCCCTCCTGAAGCAGTGGGGCCAATATAGCCGGGGTATATCACAGTGACTACAGCAAAACCACAAATCCAAACACCTTCCAGCTATTTTCTCCCAGGCTTCCCCTATCAACTGGCTGAATTTTACCTTTCATTGCTAAAGTCCCAGTATTTGTGTAGTCTTTCTTCTCTACCGCCACTTTCAGCGACATTAAAGGCAAAGGGAGGGACTGTCGCACAAAGAAATTAAAGCCACCATAAGATGCTCTGAACAATCTGGATTTCTGTGGTGGGCCCAGTTATTTGCTGCAGATACAAAGCAATTTTTAGGAAAGGGTCCTCCTTAAGAGAGTTACCCTCAGGTTTTCTGGAATACCAGCCCCATTTGCAACCTTATTGAGCAAAAACACCCACCTTACAATGTAATGTCTTATCCATAAATACTGCCAAACTTTACTAAAACATCAGCCTGAAATTTGCCAAACTTATTTTAGCCCGTTCAGAGTTTTTCCTTTCTGTTTTATCTCCACACTACAAACCCCTGTCTTCCCCCTCAGCTGAGGAACCAGAACTCAGGCTGTTCACCAAGTCAAACTTACATCCCATCCTTTACCTGTTTGAAAGGCGGAACCAAACAAATGCAGCTGCGCTTTTATCCATCTTTAGAGAACCAACTTTTCTCTTTAACCAAGAATATGTGTCTAAAAAAAATCAACCAAATTTAAGCAATACAAAAAACGTAATTCTAACAGAATAAAAATTTCATTTGCAAATATTGCCTTTAGGCTGATTGTTTCCATATGAGGTGTAGCCCAGCACGATTTACAGTGCAGGTTACAAACAAACCTTTGGAAACAGAGTCAGAACTGCTGCTGGAAGCAGCACCATTGAGTAGTAGCACTGCTACTACAGGAGATCATTTTGTGCAGCCAATGTAATCTATTTCTAATGCAGACCTGAGAGAACAGAATAAAGCACCTAAAAAAAAAAAACAAAAAACAAAACCACAAAACTAACCAAAAAAAAAACCTCCCTAAAGAAGAGGCTTAAAAGTATTTTTAAAACCCCTTTAAAGATATCAGTTCTCTGCCCTCCATAATTATTTCTTATTTTTCTTCTCTTCTCCACCCTTTTTCCTCTATAAATACTCAATTCCAATGCTCGTCTTAAAGAACTGCCTGTTGTAGGTAAGCATTACAAAGGAATGCATTTGCCCTGGACATAGCAATAGCTCCAAAAATACAACTTTAGGAACACACATTTAGGAATCACTCATCTCAAAACACTGGCAATCACCATACTGTACCCAGAAGCATCAAGCTATTACAAATTTAGCCACTATGACAAAGATATAGAAAAACAGAAACCAGATAAAGTGAGAGAAACAAAGGCAGTGAGGCAATGCAGGGGGGTCTGGCATTTATCATTTGCATTCTGCTGGTTTTGGAGAGGGCCTGGCCTGCTATTGCACTGCTTCCCCCATTTATAAAAACAAACCAACATCATTTTATACCATTTCCATTCTTGCTTTATTTTCTGAATGTTCTCCTCTGTCTCTTTAGCTCTCAAGCACTTTAACCAGACATCCTGTATGTATCCAGCTGTGGCTGCCCCTGGATCCCTGGCAGTGTCCAAGGCCAGGCTGGACAGGGCTGGGAGCACCCTGGGGTAGTGGAAGGTGTCCCTGCCCACGGCAGGGATGGTACTGGATGGGCTTTAAGGACCCAGCCCAAACCGTTCTGGGGTTCTATGCTCTGCACCATTTAGGTATTTACTCTCTGGGTTGTGGGCCGACCCCTCACTCGGAGCTTCTCCACTCTGTACTTGCTTTGCATGAGCAAAGAGTTCAAAGTCTGACAACACAAAGGGAAAAGCTGACTGAATTCCCCTCTGCTGGTGTAGAACATCACTGCCAAAGCAAGAATCAGCTGGATTTTATTTATATTGCCAGACAGAATGTTTACTGGGAGCAGGGGTAGGAGGAAGGAATATTTTGCCAGTGATACTAGAAAACAGCAATTTCTATTTTACTATTCTATTTCTATCTAATGAATATTCACCCCCAGAGGTTATATGATAGTTGGGTGAGTTTTCTTTTAGGGAAAAATCAAATCAAAAGACAATTCTGCAACCGTAAATATATTCCCACTGAGAATTGCATTCACCTTGCAGTACCCAAGAGAAGGCATCTCGTTTGTTCAATTAATCTGACCTTTATCAAGAGTTTGTACAGACAAAACACTCTCAGGGAATGAAGGACTTGGAGTCAGAGTGAGCAGCACTGGAGACTTGAGCAGTGCTGCACAAAGTGATGTTTAGAGGCTGCCACTGCACTCTCTGCAGAGCTGCTGCTGATTTACAGGGGGAACGCAGCTCGTGGCCAAACTGCTCCCCACAATCCTCCCGAAAGCAACGGAGACGCCTACAAGTGCCAAGGAGAGGTGCTGAGGAAGCCCTCCCTGGGTCCCCAAAGCCCCATCTCTGTATGAAGAACACACTTAAGCCTCAGCACCAATTTTTAAATTCCCACTGAATGACCTAAAACTCTGCCCAAGAGTAAAGCCTGGTGTCACTCACACAGCACAGCCCTGGCTGGGGAACCAGGCTCAGAATCGTCTGAAAAATCACCATATTCTCTCAAAAACCCTCCCTGTGGCTACAGGGACTGGAATATCAACATTGGAGTGGTTTTATCCCCTCCTAATAACTATCAAGAGGGGGAAAGGTAGGGGCTGAGTCTGGAGGCTGATGGTTTTTACAACAGAACTGGAGGGTACTGGGTTGAGAAGGGTGAAATGAGAGCAAGTCTGGAGAAGGGAGGGAGGAAGGAAGAGAGGAAGGAAGGGAGGAAGGG
>VZTE01004787.1:163037-364047 GCA_013397775.1 Eulacestoma nigropectus
AGGAAGGGAGGAAGGAAGGGAGGAAGGGAGGAAGGGAGGAAGGGAGGATGGATTACTGGACCGTCACAAATTCAGAACTGCCTGAAGCTGAAATCCAGCCCAAGGTGTGTTCTGAGAGCCACTGACTGCTCTGAGAACAGAGGGAGCAGTCCTGAGAAAAGAAGAGGGCTGGATGCCGATTTTGCTGTAGATGGCCCAAACTTGTGCTACTTGGAGCACCAGATTATTTTTTATTCAACTATCTTCAAGCCATTCTTATCTCTCCCCTCCTCCAGCACCACCACGATGCATTTTGCTGGTCTGCTGATGTGCAGCAACACAAACATTCACCTCAGCCACCAAAATATTCCCCTTCCATCTGAACATCCTCTTTTAGTCCAAAAATGCCTTAAAGTCGTAAGTGTGAATTTCATATAAACCCACCTATTCAATGGCAAAGACAAAAAGGTTCAGTTTAATTAGGCTGCTTTCCTTTTGGGCCATTTTTTAAAAAAGAAAATAATTTTCAGTCATTCTTTACTGCTTTAGGAATATCAGTTTTCAGCATAAACCCATTTTGGAATATTATGAGTACACAAAGGCTGCTCACATCCAGTGAGGTGCAGACTCTGGAGTAACAGACCTTCCTTCCCCTTCTAGGCTGAAATTATCAATCTGAAAGCCAATTTTAAAAGTGAAATTGGAAAATGAGGAATTTCAAGAGAAATTCAGATCTGGGATTTTTTTTTCTTTTCCCTTCATTAATTCCTGGCTGCAGCCTGTGTAACTGATTACAAAAAGAGAGTGCCTGCTAGAGGAGCAGGCATGGTCTGGAATCAGGTGCCTGCATCTGGGAGAAAGCTATTAAGCAACAGGTCATGCTGCCTGCTTTCTCTGAGTTTATTGCCTCCCATTCAATCTTACATTAAATTTACTTTACCATAAATTGAGACTACAGGATTCCGCAGGATCAGCCCCTAGCAGCAAACGGATAAGAGCATGTGCAAATGCTGGCAGTGCCAGAGTTGCCAAGCCTGCTTGGCTAGAGAGCCCAGACTGACTCACAAGTACTGCTACTCCCAGCCAAAAATAAGCGTGTATTGCTCTACATTTTCCTTTCTCCCTTTCTCACAGGCATTTACATTTATATCAACACATAATGAGTAGAGGAAACACAAAGACATTCAAACAGAATCTTCTTTAAGCTTGTCAAAAACGTCTTTTTCTTCCTTTTTCCTCACATTAACATTATTGGAGCTGGGCAAAACTGCTGGCATTAATAGCGACAAAAGCAGAGCTGCTACATTAGATTTAATTAGCATCTAAACTACAGATCCTACACCCCGCCAGCCATTTCCACCCAGGAATCCTTTCCTCTCCAACCAGCCGGGATGTGGCACAGGGCAGCTCTTCCACATCAGCAGCAATAAGTTCCACCAGGAGGGATAAGGAGCAGGTAAGGAGGTCACACCAAGCCTAACTAGGACAGCAGGCCAAGCACTGCTCTCCTTGTGAGAGCAGCTTCCCTGTGAATAAAATCAAAACATTCTTCAGAGATAATTGAAATCATGTTTACTCCATGGGTTCATAAATCTGAGATGTGGAGCTGCACAGACACCGCTCAATCCCAGCAACATCATCATAAATCAAAAGACCAGCAACTTGAAAGCCTCTTACGCTTTTTAGAACAACCCGAAGACTTATTCACAGCATTTGTTTTTTTCTGCCTTGCTTTATTTTCCTGTCTTGTAGGATGTGTGTTGCCATCTATATTTAACAGCAAATGTAAAAGACAGTCTTGCAGATCAGAAAGACGAAAGTTTCTTCTTGTTCTTCTGTTCCCTTCAGCTCGCTCTGGTACCTCCACCCCCTCCCTGGCTCTTGTTTTTCCCATCTCCATGCTGTTTCCTTTATCCTCCCTTCCTCAGTCCCCACAGCTCCCTGTTGTTCCTCTTTCTCCTCTTTCAGTTCCACCTCAGCTCATTCCAGCTCTTGTATTCTGATCTCCTATTTTCAAAAATACCAGACAAGAAGGTAACAGAAAAAGAAAAAAAAAATCAAAAGCTCTTGGCAAAGCGGTTGTTCTGTAAATGACCTAACTGGACATTGTGCTACTTTTATTTTAAGAATTTTTTAGGACAAATCCAAGCAGCTCTCCTTTTTCTTCTAACGTAAAGATTTTTTTACTCTAAAAATAATCTGAGTTACAAAGCATTTTTAACCTTTTCCAAGGAATACGGACATTTGGAACTCTGCTGATGGAAGAAGACTGGTTAATTCAAAATAACGCCTTGTATCAGTGATTCATAACCTTTCCAGTTGACCTCTGCCCGTTAGTCACATCCTTTACTTATATCTGGTGTGGAATTACAGGGCTGATTTTGACTCCGGGCCAAAACCAAACTGATTTTCCCAGGTCACAGGTCAGCACAGAGTTCAGGCAAACAATGCCTGAAAATATAGTTCTGGTTCCTTATGGATATCTTGGCTCTTGGGCTCCCTCAGTAAGAAAAGAGGACAAAGCACCCCATCATAAAGGGTTCCAAATGGATGCAGAACTCATGAGCACATTTGCATGCCTGGTTTGGAAATGTCTCCTGCCAGTTAAGGGACTTGTCCACTTCCACATCCACATGCCCAATTTGTGCATGCAGTCATGGCAACTGGAGAGCAAGCCTGCTTGGAAAACCTGCTTTAGCTTCTGCTGCACCTAGAGCACATCTTGTAAAGCACATCTGAGAATAAAGTTTTAATGATTCTTTTTCAAGGGAGTTTAAAGGTATATTTTTAAATTATTGTTTCCAGGGATAAAAAACTTCTGCTCATTGTCATTGAATAGCATGACACAAGTACCAACCTCCACAGCCACACTAAATCCTTGTGATCTAAAAAAACCTGTATTTCCTATTCATTTTTGAGCACCCCAAATAATGGTGGTTTAGTGGGGCAAGAGGAGTGATAACAGAAGTTATGCTCAAAAGGAAATCAAAATATCCACAATCATGGAGGAAAAATCTTCTCTCCCAAGGTTTTTAGAGAGGCTGTGCATACCATAACGTGCATCCCAATGGAATTGGGATTGTTCAGCCTGGAGAAGAGAAGGCTCCAGGGTGACCTCATTGTGGCCTTCCAGTGCCTGAAGGGAGCTGAAAGAAAGATGGAGAGAGACAATTGACAAGGGATGGAGTAACAGGACAAGGGGGAATGGTTTCCCACTGTCAGAGAATTAGATTACATCATATTTATAGAAGAAATCATTGCCTGGGAGGGTGGGGAGGCCCTGGCACAGGGTGCCCAGAGAAGCTGTGGCTGCCCCTGGATCCCTGGCAGTGCCCAAGGCCAGGTTGGGCATTGGGGCTTGGAGCAGCCTGGGACAGTGGGAGGTGTCCCTGCCCATGGCAGGGGGTAGAATGGGATGGGCTTTAAGCTCCCTTCCATCACAAACCATTCTAGATTCTCTGACATCGTATATATATCAAAACTTTAAAAGGTACAAAACAGAAATAAGCATCAAAACACGATCAGAGGATTTTTAAACGGACAGTGAAGGTTTCTTAGGTGTTTTGTAAAGGATGAGGTTTTTGGGCTGCTTTATCTTCACCGTCCTGAAGCAAAAATTCCTTTTTCCTGGGAGGGGCCGTGGGGACAAAGTCTGTTTAGGATCATCTCCAGCTGCAGAACTGGCACTGCTCACTGCAGCTCTTTGTGTCCTGTCAGCTCGCTCTGACAACTGATGGCTTGGATGAGGATGAACTGTGACACTGCCAGAAAGCAGGGACTTCAGTTTGCACAGACTCTGCCACTACTGGAGATTGCTAAGATTAAAACTGTTGTGGTTTTGTTGTGATGGGAGCTCTGTAGCAGAGCACTGCACTGGCTCCAGGGCAGGGCTGTGTGAGCCTGGGCACGGCGGGGAAGGAGAGGACGTGGTGAGGTACAGACACTCTGCTTTTCTACCCCACTCAGGAGCACTGCAGAGCTGGGGATATTGTGAATATTTTCACAATACTTTTTAAAGCATGGCATTAGAGCTATGTACTGCCCCGTGACATTTCGGAGTAGCCAGGTGAGTGGGGTGAGCAGGTAAGGAGCAGCACGGTTAACACAAAGCATGTGTAAAGGAGGGTGTATGTCATCCTGGGGGATCACAGCGTGAGAACACCTGAGCACTGTACAGAGGAAAGGTCCTGCTGTCCATGCCCAGGGAGCCTGCAGTCAGAGCCAGCCTCAGGGCAGTCAAATGCCACACGCCCCTGGAATGTCTGTCCCGCTCCTGGACATCCTGCAGGACCAGCTGGCTGCCCTCAACATCCTGCAGGACCAGCTGGCTGCCCTCGCATGGACAGCCCGTTAATCCTCGCCGGCATGCCCGAGTGCCGACACAGCAGATCCATCATCGTGGCACACCCCATCACAGTGGGGAAAGGACAGCGCTGCCTGAGCTCTGCTTCAGTTCTCACTAACAGTTACTCTTATTTGTCCCCAAAGAAGCACATCCAAACCCTTTTGGAATAACTACAAGGACTCCAGAGAAGTCAACAAGTCTTTGAATCAATTCATGATTAAAGGTAAAACGTAGGGCCAGGTTCCTGGGCCCAGTAGGACTGGGCTGGTTCCTGCTGTGTAATGTTTCCCATTCCTTTAGTTACATGGTATGATCTTTCCTTGACTTCTCTTCTTCAAAATGGAAAAAAATACAGGGCTGGAAGGGATTTCCTGAGTAACCAAGCATAATCTCCTGCCACCCACAGGAACAATAACATAGAAAACTTTTCATTCCCATTTAGTTCCTCAGGATAGGGACTGGCCCGTCTGAGGAACACTCTGCAACTCAAAAATACACACAAATGCCAAAAAAGCCAGAGCTGATTAAAAAAATAGAGGGGAGATAAGTAATACAGATGGCCTGGGCTGCCCACTCCAAACACATTATGACCTGTGCTGCTCGCTTATCTTCAAATCTCTTATCTCTGTCTTGGTTGCTAACGACCTAGAATACAAAATTCTCACGTTCAGGCTCCAAAACAACAAGCAATCCTACAGAGAAAATCAGCAGTCATGTCCACAGCTTCTCCTCTGGAATTGCCCGGGTCAGGGCTGGAGGTTTTCTGGGTGCTTCTCTCGTTCCAAGTGACCCCAGGAGCAGCAGCCCTGATCCGGGCGGGAGCAGCTCCCGAGGGAAGGAGGATCAGGGAGCCAGTGCTGTAGGCCTGACCTGAGCAAAGCACCGAGTCCAGCAGCACATGGGACTGGCTGAAGCTTTCTTTGGCGTGTGGGGATGAAAATTAGCCCAGGAGCTTTATTGCACACCTGAGCCTCTAGAGCAGGGCGTTGGTGACAGGCTGGGTAAATGCTGCCTCTCTCCAGAAGCCGATGCAAAGAAAGGACAAAAACCAGGGCTGCTCTCAATATCAGAAATGGTGCTGCTGGTTGGAGGCGAGATATATGGATTTGTTCCTGCTTCTCTCAGGTTCTCCTCCTCCTAAAGATTTATGTCAGGGGGTTTGTGTTGGCATGAAACAGCTCACAGTGACAGGGGATGTTCTAGATATAACAGCCCCTAACTCAGGACCATTCCTGTGCCATTTCTCTGCACAGCTCTGACAGAAATCTTTTTTCCTGGTTATTTATTTATTTATCAACTCCCAATGCTGCATCAGTGCCCAAGAAAACCAGATCTCCACTGAACCCATACAGGTACATTTTTTGCTTGACAAATGACCTGCAGTTGTTAGAACAGCACGTGGGTTTTTAAGGACTTGAGAAACGAGTTCTGCCTAAGTGCTGTAAAGCCCCCAGATTTCTCTGTGTTGATTTTTCCCTCTTTAGTGTCTATTCAGAGAACATCCTCAACACCACGCCACGCTCTGCAGACGTGATATATGATTACACAGCTGTAAGTAAGAAATGATGTATGAAATAAAAATCCCTCAGCAGTGCAGGGCTGGGAATACAGAGGCTGTGAGCACCAGGAGCTGCTGCTGTGGCACTTGGGAATGAGGCAGGAGCCAGGGCACTGCAGGAAGGATCCAAACACCAGCTGTATGATAAACCTTTCAGGATGCACAAATGCCCTCTTTAACGTGCTTTAGGCATTGTGAGATAAGGCTACTCCAGTGAGTCCTTCAGGAACTTTGTCCAGCCTGGGAAGGTGGGATGCTCAGTGTCTGTTCCCAGCCCTGGAAAGGGCCCAGAGCTGGAGGCTCTGCCAGCAGAGCTCCCAGGCCGAGCCCAGCCCCTCTGGATTGTACTGCCATTTTTCCCCCTCTCGATTTTACTGGTATTTTTACCCATTTGCAGCACTAATCAAATTGGTGGCACTGCTTTACATCCCTCTAGAATAAGCCTAAAATATGGTGCAGTAAGAAATGAATGTCACTGGGACTGCCACCACGTTTTCCAACTTCAGCTGTCAGGAAATAAAAAGGGGACAAAAGACTCCCAACCCCTTCCAGTCCCCATCTTCCCAAAGACTGAACAGAATCCAGCAGAGCAGAGCCTGCTCCTTAGGCAGCAAAATGACAGCATGAACAGCATCCAGCTTGTTTCTCCCAATCACAGGAAAGAAAATATTGGGCTTCTAAAATTTTTAATCAGGCTTTAGTTGGAGTAATCAGATGAGACATAATTGAAGGTTCCTATCCAAGTCTGGATTGCCTTGACAAGTTCCCTAAAAGTTGCTTTTCTGAGACTCACAGACCTTCTGAACTGTCAGCAAAACGCTGCCCAGCCCTTGTGACTATGCTGGTAAAATCTACCTTCCTTTGCATCATCTCTGTGGTTCTTTAGCAAATGCAGCAGCAATTTCTGCCTTCAGCTTTGGTTTTTATATTTCTTTCTACAAAGGAAGGCTCTCCTCGCTTCTGTACACAGATAACACCTGTGGATGTAGTGGACAACTTTCATTTCTGGGAAACAAACTGATCTTCCTGCCCCTGCCTTCCCACAGACCCCAAATGACAAAGCCTTGCCCTTCCACCTCCCTCTGTGCAGCCAACAGCTCCTGGACCTGTCCCACCAGCCCTGCAAGGTGGCACTTGTTGCATTCAAGGGGGTCAGGAAGCTCCAGGTGAGGAGCAGGGCCAGGGATGCCGCGGGCCAGGCGCTGTGTGGGGCAGGGAAGGACTGGCAGTGCCCCAAAAGCCACAACAGGGAGTGTTCTCCATGTCAGCAAAGGACAAAAATGGTAAAAATAAGCATTTCCTAACAAGAACAGACTTTAATTTTGATTTTCATTTTCTATCAGCATTTTTAATGGATGCAATGCCAAAGTATAAACAAACATTAATTATTATTAGGAATGCTTGCTGTACAGACAAGAAATTCCTTTTTCCCTAAGTCGGGCTGGAAGGGGATAAGCAAATCCACAGTGCTGCTGCACAGCCTTTATATGCTGGTGGAAACAGCTGGAAGTTCAGCTGTGGCTAAAAATACCAAACTTCATCAACAGCTGCTTTTGTCAGTGAAGAGTGTGTATGACTGTTCACCAAAACTCTGGCACCAGCAGCCAGCATTGCAGAGGACCCTGAAAAAGGGTGGAAGGAGGGCCCAAATCAGTGGATTTTAACCAGATTCTCTCCTAATCAGTTGGGTGCTGAAGCCCATCCCAGTCCCTCTCCCATTCGTGCTGGCAGAGCACAGGTCAGCCTGTGTTTCCTGCCCACGGGAGAGGCTGCAGCAGCTCGCCCTGGGAGTGCTGCTGCAGCCCCGTGGGAGCAGGGACTGCAGGGCCACTACTGCTGTTATCAGCCCCTTGATGAAAGCTTCTCAGGATGCTATTGATGACCAAAGCAAAGGGCTGGAATCGCAGCTCCTGGCAGCAGCTCTGGGCTGGGATTGCTGCAGGAGCAGGCCAGCAGTGCATGGTGCAAACTGGGAGCAGCACAGAGCTGGGGAATTCCCAGTGTGAGCTCTGCCATCCCGCCCCTGATGCTTCCCCCAGATCACAGAGGGCAGGAAAAACTACCAGGTACTTCAGCAGGCCGCTGCACACTTGAACATGTGCCAACTTTTTTTTGCCTGCAGACTGGCAGGAGAAAAAAAAAAACCCACACATTTTTAGAGTTTTTGTCTTTTGCTAATGGCATTCTCTGAGCTCTCACGTAGCTCAGCAAACGGCCCTGACTCTCACTGCTTTCTTCATAAAAGATCTATTAATTCAAAATCAAAGTAGACAATTCTAATTCTGTGTGTGATGTGAAGGGAGTTTGGCTAAACCTTTTCTTTACAGAGAATCCTCTGGTCTCTTTTTATTCTTGTGCCTCAGTAACTGCAAGTCCTCTTGGCTATTCTCTTTCAGTTTCTGGGAAAGGTTTATATCTTCTTTCTTTGAACTCTACCTGAATTCCTCACATCCCCTTGCTCTCCCTGCAAAGCACAGGCCGTGCAGTGGCACCATGTGGAATACATTTCTAATTTTGTCTTCAGATGAATACTGCTAAGCTGATGAGAACTTCTTAGACACCGGCAGCTTCCACTGACGTCAACTGCAATTGCAAGTTTGCAGTCAATTTAGTCCACTGCAACTAAAAGCACCCCTGGGCCACTGATCTCTAATCTTCCTCCTCCCTCATCATGTTCCCTCTGGAATTACACAGTGCACCCTGCTTTTAGGGCACACAAACTCCACATGCTGATGCCACTCACATCCCACGTGTCCATCGGCAAGTTTAGGGGTTTAGACCCTTGTCCGCTTCAAACAGCGACATTTTCATGACAAATTATAAATATTGCTAAAAGACTGGTCAGTGTTATTTAATTATTGTAATATCCATCAGAATAGCCTTTGAATTGGGATGAGGTATGGAATAACAGCCATCAGCGACTCCCTTAGGAAGCTGTTCCCCCGTGCTGTTGTTGCATCCCAGTTCCCTGGAAGCTGTAATCCAATGCCTGCACACGTGCAGACAGACCCAGGGAATAGAGAGAGCAGCTCAGCAGTGTGAGGGAACACCAAATCACCGCACAGGGATGGGCACCTGTGGTTGGGGACAGCAGCGTGGAGTGGGGGACATCAAAAACTGAAATTCCGCTTTCCGTATTAGCAGGATGTACACGACTGAAAAGTCCCAAATGAAACAACGCATTAAAAACCAGGGAAGGATCAAGGACTTTGTGCAGAAAGTCTGACCTTTTAATTCCCTGTCAAAATTGTGCAATGTACAATATATGGGCTGCATAAAGAAGCACGAGGGCACTCACAAGCCACAAATTGTACAGCAAATATGACGCCACCGGGATGAGAAGGAAAATGATAATTCACTAGGAGGTTCCAACAGAAATAGAATAAAAATATATTTGTGATGAAACTTCACAAAACTGCTTGGCATTAAGACCAAAAACTGCCGTTCATTGGGGTGGTAAAGAACCATAAAGAGAACCAATTCCAGCTGTGCGTGGGGTCTGAGCAGGGCTCTGGGAGCATGGACAAGTGTCAGCCTCAGAGAAGAAACACCAACATGGGAGCGGGAGCTGAGGCTTAAGATCTCTCACTATGTCCATTTCAGCTGGAAAAGAGTTTCATGCTTCATTTCAGTCATTATTTAAACATTGTTATTTCTGCAAACATGCCACACTGAGATAAGGTTTCATGCTGTACCACATCAAAATGCAGATTGGTGCCGAGCGTCGGGAAGAGCCTTTATTGAGGTAACTGTTTATTAAGCCGTGGAGGAATTGAAATTGCAAATTCTTAAAGAAAGGGAGGCAGAGGGAGAGATATGTTACGTTCCCTTTAATCATGGGATTTGCACAACATCAGTACAGTTATGATCTAAATAAAGTTTCTGGAGTCATCAGGATATTATACTGTAGCTGCTTCATTTAATCTAATGGTTTCCATTTAGGTAATTTTCATGCATTTTAATGTATTTAATGATCACCTTCCCTTGACTGATTTACAATCTCTGAAACTATATTGTACTTTATCTGCAAGATTTGGGATTCCAGACAATGATATGCAGAGAAGGACTTGGAAAGTTTAGTGAAGATGCTACTTTGCATTTTAAATTCCCATTAATCATGCTATTTTACTAATGTAGAAGAGCCTGAATATAATTTCAACCTGTAGAAAAACAATACTCGAGAGACTTCTAGAGAATGAACTTGACCTAGATTTTGCATTATTTCACTCTGACAGAAACTGATAACATTTCAGACACTGACAGCATGGGAAAATGAGCAGGAATCCCAATTCTATATTTGATATTTGACAAATCTGACCCCTTGCTTAGCTCCACCACGGGCTAAAGAGAAGCCTGTTCTGTGACTGCGCTTTTGGGGTAGCTGGAGAGGGGAGCACGTTCTAGGTGTGCCAAGAAGCAGCACGTGGATGATCCTGGCACTGTCAGCACAAACATGAGAATCCCTCAGGAGGCCCAGCAAGGAGAAGGAGCCTTCCTCAGCAGAGATCCCCCCTCTCCCACCGGGGCATGGGGTCCTGCATCCCCCTGGCCAGGCAGGGACCCCCCAGCACCGAACACCCCCAGCTGCCAGAGCTGCTCTCACTCCGACACACGCCAAGGGAGGGAGCAGCACTGCACCAGACACTTCAATTGAAATGCAGAGCTGCTCCAACTGCATGTGCAAATGAGGGGATTATGAATGCGAACGACTAATTACATTCACCTGCTTGTGCAGTGCCCCGCTGGTCGCTGGGCAGGGGAAGGATTGTGTGTGCAAATGAGACACACAGCTGGAGGCAGCCCTTACACGAGGCCTCAGGGTGAGAATTCCAAGGGCTTGGGAGTTGTGGCTTTGTTTTGTACATTGAAATACAACCCTGGCTTTGAACATGATGTCATTTCCCAGGTATTGGAAAAAGAAGTAGTGCAGTAATCTGAAGGATGCAAGCAAGAAGTGGATACACATCTCGTACATACACTTCAGGAGGGGGAAAAAAACTGTGAATGGGGGAAAGGGAGAAAATAACACCAAATTTTAATGTCTGGGTAGATTTAGCTAGTAGCAGATAATGAGATTGTAAAATTCACACTATAAAATGTATGATAATTAGAAAAATCAAAATGTCTTGGAGATGTTTTACAGTCCAAATAACTCTACTAGTCTGGAGTTCACTGTGGGACTATAGATCTGAACAACAGAGAGCTCAGATCCCAACTGCCCCTCCCCTGTGGAGCCAGGCTGGGAGAGCTGGGGCTGCTCAGCCTGGAGAGGAGAAGGTTGTGTGGAGACCTCACAGCTCCTTCCAGGCTCTGAAGGGGCTGCAGGGAACCCAGAGAGGGACAATTCCTCAGGGACTGCAGTGACAGGACACAGGGAATGGGTACAAACTGAAAGAGGGGAAATTTAGATGGGGTATTAAGAAAGATTTTTTTACTGTGAGGGAGTTGGGGCCCTGGCACAGGGTGCCCAGAGAAGCTGTGGCTGCCCCTGGATCCCTGGCAGTGCCCAAGGCCAGGTTGGACACTGGGGCTTGGAGCAGCCTGGGACAGTGGGAGGTGTCCCTGCCCATGGCAGGGGTGGCACTGGATGGGCTTTAAGGTCCCTTTTTGTTTTTTAATTACTATGCTTCTATGATTTAGGAGACCAAGGGTATAAGAAAAAAAGTTGTCTGTCATCTGTGTAACATACGTATGGGCAAAGGTTTCCTGGGTATTTCTGGTTTTGTTTTGTTTTGTTTTGTTTTTTAATTACTACTATTTTTGGGGGGGGTGTTGGTTTGGGGTTTTCTTTGGTGGGTTGTGCACTTGAATTTAAACACAGATTGTGCTTTTAGATTTATGAAAAGCACACTGGATTTAGCAGTAACTGAAACCATTTTTAAACTTTGAATGCAAGGAGAAAGTCCTAGATGCTGTCTCCACTTCTTGTTCAGACATTGCAGTAATTTCTACAAATTCCCCTCTTTTTTCTTAACACTTCAGGATTTATAGTTCCTATATGAGAAGCTTTAGTTATTTTAAGTCCAGCTAACCATTCACCATGTGTGTACCACAAGTATTTACAGCACTCTAAGAATGAAAACAGAATCAGTTCAAGGCACATACAAAGTTCACGGTGAGGTTTTGATTATAACTGGAAATACCCAATCTGGGCTGTTTCTGGACTATCAGTAATAAAATCGCTTCCTTGTTGAAACAACAAAAGTGTTTCTGTTTTCTTCTAGTTCCGGATGACATCCAGCCTCTGACAGCAACAGTAGCTACAACACATTCGTGTTTTGATCTAATGTGATTCAGATCAGGGACTTCAAATGAATGAAAAGGAAAAGTGGTTTATGTTTTTCCTTAGTCCAAAGCCTGACACCAAGCTGCACCAGGGGAGGCTCAGGTTGGACATCAGCAGGAATTTCCCCATGGAAAGGGTGCTCAGGCCTTGGCAGGGGCTGCCCAGGGAGGTTTGGAGTGCCCATCCCTGGAGGTGTCCCAGGAAGGGCTGGAGGTGGCACTGAGAGCTCTGGGCTGGGGACAAGGTGGGCATCGGGCACAGCTTGGACTCGATGGGCTGGGAGGGCTTTTCCAGCCTCATTGATCCTGGGATTCCATGCTTAGCACAAAGATGGTACCAGAAGTCAGATTCTCCTGCTGTGACCTCTGGCAGCCTCCCAACAGGCAAATCAATTAAAGCACAGCACAGGGCACACCCCCAGATGTCTAAACTGACAGAGAGGGAGAGCGAGAGAGGGCAGAGACCTGCTGAGAGCTGAACATGGCCCTTGAACAGGCAGCAGCAGTGCCACCGTCCCTCTGTGCCACATCCTGGTGACGAGGCAGCAGCAGTGCCACCATCCCCCTGTGCCACATCCTGGTGACGAGGCAGCAGCAGTGCCACCGTCCCTCTGTGCCACATCCTGGTGACAAGGCAGCAGTGCCACCGTCCCTCTGTGACACATCCTGGTGACAAGGCAGCAGTGCCACCATCCCTCTGAGCCACATCCTGGTGACGAGGCAGCAGCAGTGCCACCATCCCCCTGTGCCGCATCCTGGTGACAAGGCAGCAGTGCCACCATCCCCCTGTGCCGCATCCTGGTGACGAGGCAGCAAATTTTCTGGCCAACACCTGGAATATCCATGGTTACTTAGCAGCTCCTTTAAAATTATCCTGGTCCCTTGAGGAGCGTCTCTCAGCCACCCCTATTTCCGAGCAGGCTGGGGCTCGGCTGTGCTGGGGCTGCTGTCCATCCCCAGTCTCACACACAGAGCCCTCCATCCCCTGCAGTCCCTCTGCCCTGGTGATCCAGACTGGCAGCAAGGCACTGTCACTGCAGCTTCAGCGAGCCCCCAGAGCTCTGGGAAGCACAGGGAACGTGGGATACACGTCAGGGATGGGGCACCGCAGCTCCCTGCTCTGAGCTATCTCCAGTGAAATACAATCCCAGCACGTCTCACAAGGAGCTTTTATAATTCCTTTCCTGCCGGGAGATTTTTATTCATGTATTCACTTTTAAAACTTTGTAAACACAGCCAAAATGGATTTGATTTATTTTTATCTTCCTTGTGATATGACATAACATTGATAAGATAATGCTGGGTGATGAGTTCTTTGGTAAGCCTACCTGTTGGTAAATTAGTGACAAAATCAGATACAACATCTTGGCTGAAAACAAGTTTAATTCTTCAGTAAATAATTCAACTCGCTATTACTCACAGAACTGGTTAGATTGAAAAATTTGGTTTGTCACTAGAACAGATTTATTCTGAGTTTATGAATTTCTAATCAGGCTGCTTTTCATAATGATGAATGATAATTATCTTTTTGAAGTCTAATCATTTACCTGAGTATTTCCTGTCTGTGAGATACCATGGGTAAGTAAGAACCCTTCTTGCAGGGAAGGTCTCCTAACTGGCTCCTAACTGGCTGCAGCAGCACAGCAATTAGTCTTGGAAATACTAAAATCATTTTAAAGCACACTCACATGTTGAAAAGGATGGACAAGATCCCTTCATAACCTGAATCCTACCAAACAGTAACAGTTAGAGGAGGAAAGAGGGGAAGCCACACGAGCTCTTCTCCTGGGCCAGGGGCAGCACCCAGGGAACGGCTGGGGCTGGGCCAGGGCAGGGCCAGGCGGGAGAGCAGGGAAAGGTTCTGCTTCCCCCAGAGGGTGCTGGGCACTGCCCAGGCTCCCCAGGGAATGGGCACGGCCCCGAGGCTGCCGGAGCTCCAGGAGCGCTTGGACAGCGCTGCCAGGGGTGCCCAGGGTGGGGCTGGGGGGTGTCTGTGCAGGGACAGGGGCTGGAGCAATGATCCCTGGGGGTCCTTCCACCTCAGGATATTCTGTAATTCTCTGACTTTCCAATAGAAACGCCAGGATGGTTCCCTTTTCCCTTCCCTTTTTCCCATTCTGTAGGCAGACGGAATCCACAGCTTGCCTACTTAGGAGAGGAATCCCTGTGAGCAGCTCTCCCAAGCATTCATCTCATTCCTGCACCTCCTCTGTCAGCCCCAACTAACCTGCAACTGCAGAAATGGGGAAAAGGGTCCACATTTAAAAGCTTGCCTTTAGTTCCCACCAAACCCAGCACTTCTGCTCACAAAAAATGACAGCAAAGCTGCTCTCAGTCCGGAACAAGGAACAGCAAAAAGAAACAATTCAAAATTAATTTATCACTGCTTTAATTCCTTGCATTCAGACATTCATCTCTTCCAGACAGACATGATAATGTGATTAGTACAAATGATACCAGGCTAGTTATAGGGCATTTAGGAATACAGGCAGTATCTATTTCACGCAGTGCAATGTATCTTTCTGCTTCTGTTATCCCCAAGCAGGGCTGTTTTGGTTGCAAAGATACCTCTAAAACGTGCTCTACAGCCTTCCCTTCCTTTCAAAAGACAAGAAATTTCCTTTTTTTCCTCTTTTTTTTTTTTTTTTTTTGGCATGTGACAGCACATTTTGCTGTAGGAAACAGAGGTATGTTTAATAGCGAAACAAGAGATGCAGTCGCATGGAATAAATCACAGTTTTAGTGGTTTCCTTTGTTCTCAGTCTTCGAAAGACCTGGAGAACTATTTGATCTCTGCACTTCCCCAAGTTTTGCAATAGTTTTTTTTAATTCTTTTTTTCAAAAACTGCAGAAGAGCTGGAACTCAGAGATGTCTGATTTAAGGTGAGTAATTTTCAAAGGCAGCACTCCTGTACTCACAGTGGGAACTCCCTGAGTGACTGTTCCAGAATAACAACAGAAGCACACATTTGTGCCTTTCCAAGATCAATTCTAAGATTTTTAATCATAACTATTTCCTTATTTTAACTGTGATGTGCTGGAATTCACAGTTTGTATCCATCAAACCCCTACTGACACTGCTGATGATGGAGCATCAGAATTTACACCCTGAGTGATCTGGTGGGATCAGGCTATAAACAGATGTGGTCAAAAGGTTGAGATAAAGTATTTATCCAAGCTGTCTGAGAATAAAACTGAATTCTTACGTTTAGGCCATCAAAAATATATAGATGAGCTGTTTAGTAGAGGAATGTTTAAAAAGACCAATTCCTTATAAAGGTGGAAAAAAGAAAGAAATACCCCTCCTACCCAAGACTTTATCAGATTGGAATCACTTGGGCATTTTACTTCTCTGAAAACTGGGTTTATCTTCAGAGTCACTTCTTTCTCAATTAAAAAAATCTTTCAGAATAGCAGACCTTTAATTTTACTGTTAACTGACTGAGGAACGTCAGAGAAGCGAGTCAGAGATGTGTGAGATTGCCTGTGTGAGATTGCCTGAGCATATTTCAGAGAAAAGAAGGAACTGTTGATGGTTTTTGCAGTACAATGTGACTGCATCTGTGACTTGCAAAAGGAATGAGCACTCACGCTTTTCACTACCAAACTCAAATGAATCAGGCCTAGTTTAATATAAAATTTAATGTCAAGAACATGGTGAAGTTTTGGAGCATAGGCTGAGCTGGATACAAATTAATTTAAGAGACACCAAGACCAGAATATCTCCTTTGGAAATATCTTCAGCAAGGAGAACAGAGGGATTATGTTCCGTTCCTTGCACTTAGAAAATGTTAACGGTGGGTTAGATGATTTAGCAAATGCTGCTTTAATGAGACATCACTTCACTGCTTGCTGCTGCTAAGGTCATACATGTTCTGTGTGTCACTGCTCAGAATTCCAGCCCAACGGGATTCCTCCACTTTAACAAAGTAGTAACATGAAATTGTCTTTTTTTTTTTTCAATCTTTCATAACTGTTCTGAACCGTGGAAGACCCAAGGTACCTAATGATCTCTACTTAGCATTTTGTGGAGGGAAAAAACCTAACTATAGTCTAAACTACATCCTGATGTTAATATAAGTCAGGGAGGGGAAAAAAAAAACCAAAAGAAAACAAACGAACCCCTAGGAGAGATGTGAATTGCATTAATTCAGTCAGATATAAGGTCACACTCTTGGTCACACAGTCAGCTCTGTGGCCACTGTCAGAAATGTGGTCACACTATGGAACCTTCACCTGACTCTGCATCATGGATGAACCAAGGTAAAATCAAAAGCAGGAAGAATTCCTCCTGTCTGATTTTCCACCATGGAAATTTCACCCTTGCCATGTTCAGCAGCTGCACAGGAGAGTTCCCACACGTGTGGGCTCTCTGCAGCCGAGAGGGTGAGCCTGAGGCCTGGCAGACTCCGATGAAAAGCAGAGACCTGGGCAAAGCTCTGTCCTTGACCTCAGAATGGTTTGGATCAGGCCCAGGTAGGCCTAGAAAGGGAGGATAGCAAAGCCCATGGCACAATAAATTCAGCACAAATTCCTGCCACAGACTGCTCAGTTCTAACTCCTCTTTGGAAATAAGAAAGTTTGCTGTCTTTCCACTTCTTTAGTATGGAAAAGGCTGAGTAGGGCCCTCAAAGGCTCTAAGAAAGTCCTCACTCCTCAGATTTCGCAGTCTGGCAGGAAGGAACATTACAGCAAAAACAGCCTTGCAGTAAGAAGTGCTAACCAGCCAACCATATGCTAGATTTGCTCTTTTATATTTCTCCCTCTCAAATATTACTTTTAAAAGATTAAGCATATAGCACCTTTTAAAGTTCAGTGAGTGCCCAGACATCCTGTTAAATATCTTTCTCAAGCTTGTTCTAGAAATCCCCATTTCATATGGATTCATTTTGAAAAGCACCCTCCCCATGTCCTGAGTAATTGAAAGCATCCCTTCACACCTTGCTTTTCAGAAATAAACACTCCACTCAGCCTCAGCTTTTTACCACATCTTTTCCAGGAACTAAATCTTTATGACAAGCAGGAGTTTCCTTTTACTGAAGATCATCTGTCGGAACTGAATGAGAGTCTGCAAAATAGGTAATAAAACTGAAAAATTAAACCAGAAAAATATAAACTCTCATCCAAATTTCAGAAGGACAAGAGAAAAAGTAATGTTTTTAGCACTACTAAAATAGTACTTTATTTTAAGGGGTCAAATTGCTTTCCTATATGGGAGCCCCTGGGTGCCTTCGTACCCATTTCAGCGTCACTCCCCTAACACACTGTGCCCCTGTAGATTGCACCAAGGACACACAGATAAAATAAATGCCTTTGGAGACTCAGAACTTGGCAATGGTACAATTCTGCTATTTTGTTCAGAATTCACGAGGGCTTGGGCCCTCTTGCCCAAAGCCACTGTGTTGTACAGTGTTATCATCCAGAGCTCTGACAGAGCTCTTTAATCTCATTTTCTTGAGAGGCAAAGACACAGGTTGCTACACTACACTGCTGACCTTTTCTGAAAATCCAGGCTCATTCTGGCCCTGCTTCATCCCTTTTCCCTTTAACTTCTCCAAAGCCCTCGTTCAGTTCTAAGCCTGCCCTGATTTTATGCCTGTTTCCTCATTTCTTCATATTGATCTCACTTTTCTGTGCTGCTCCCTGTTCAGCAGAGAGGAGCACACGGACACCTCTCCTCTGAGCCCCTGTGTGACACACAGGGTGTTTATAGCCGTGCTCAGGGGTCTTGTGGAAAGCAGCCTGTCCCCTTAGCCAACATAACTCTGAGCACTGGGAATAAATGGGATGGGGACCTGAGCAGTCTTGGAGCACTGAGGTTCAACAGTTTTTAGCAGGATGGAGCAGAGACACTCAGTACATCTCCGGCTTAAATAACCCTCGAGCTGCTGAAAGGCCACTCCTGGCAGAGGATCAGTGCAGCTCTCTGCAGGCAGCACGTGCTCGGGAGGAGGCTCAAGTGGTTCTCCCTGTGTTTATGTGAAACCAATTCATTTATAGCTACAAACAGATCGGCCACAGGCTTGGAATCATGGAATGGTTTGGCTGGAAGGGACCTTAAACATCATCTCCTTCCCCCCCCTGCCATGGGCAGGGACACCTCCCACTGTCCCAGGCTGCTCCAAGCCCCAGTGTCCAACCTGGCCTTGGGCACTGCCAGGGATCCAGGGGCAGCCACAGCTTCGCTGGGCACCCTGTGCCAGGGCCGGCCCACCCTCCCAGGGAACAATTCCTGCCCAATATCCCATCCAGCCCTGCCCTCTGGCACTGGGAAGCCATTCCCTGGGTCCTGGCCCTCCATCCCTTGGCAATTGTCTCTCTCCATCTCTCCTGCAGCTCCTTCAGGCCCTGCAAGGCCACAGTGAGGTCACCCCAAAGCTTCTCCTCTCCAGGCTGAACAATCCCAGCTCTCGCAGCCTTTCCTGCCAGCAGAGCTGCTCCATCCCTCTGCTCATCCTCGTGCCTCCTCTGGGCTCTCTGCAGCAGCTCCAGGCCCTTCCTGTGCTGGGCCCAGGGCTGGGGCAGCTCTGCAGGTGGGGTCTCAGCTGAGGGGGCAGAGGGGCAGAATCCCCCCTCCCCTGCTGCCCATGCTGGGGCTCAGCCCAGGGCAGGGGGGTTTGGGGTCCCAGCGCCCACGGCCGGGGCAGGGCCAGCTCTGCCCCACAGCTCCCCCAGGGCCTCTCCCGGGGCTGTTCTCACTCCCTTCTCCACCCAGCCTGTAGGTGTGCCCAGGATTGCCCCAAATACCTTTTTTTACCCAGGTACTTGCAGTGCTTTGTACTGGAAGTTTACCTTCCTGCAAAGGTGCTTTTATGGAAAATTTCCTGTTCTTCTAGGGTATTAGTGAAAGGTTTGCTGTCCCTACTGCTCTTCACAACAATCCTTGAGCAAAGGAAGCCCCAAAACAACTGCTCTGTGACTCTGCAGGTTTAAACAACCTACTGGAGCCCATCCTTCTAACCTTGACACTGCTGTGCCTGAAGAATGTGGCTCCATGGAAGTCATTTCTCTAAGAGCTGGAGCACCAGTGGGCTCAGGGATGCACCACTCTGCTTCTCCTTGTCCTGCTCTTCATTGGTAAGGGACCAATTACAAATCAAATAAATCCTTTACAGCAATGCCTTAAACCATCAGAAAGTCTGCCTTGCTTTTGGGTAAATCGAGTTGCAAGAACGAAGGTGGAGACGTTCACAGGCAGGCTCTAGGCTCCCAGACACCAGGATAATTGAAATATCTCACAACTAATTAACAAGTTAAATTACTTTTCTGCAAGGTGACCTAATAATGCAATCTGTCAAGACAGCAATAGCTGCCATCCTAATCTCTGGCCCCAAATCAAAGTTGGGAAGACCACTGCCACATATTATCGAACATCTGTTGTTCACTCTTCCCTTCTTTGTCTAAACTGACATGCCAACAGACAGGAAAATTATTTAAACAATGCCAAAGAGCAAAATTCTGGCTAACATTTAATTAAAATTACAGTTTGTCATAGTGCATCATCAAGGCGCACGGTGCCTTTAAATGCCAGATTACTGTGCTGGATGAGTTAATCTCAGGTTTTAGTGTGAATGTGAGGGTATAGCAGGCATGACTCAAAGGTAAAAGCACTCTACAATCCATACATCATCTGAATGAGAAGAAGGAATACCCCAAGCTCAAAAATCTGCAGCACTGTTCCCAGATGCAGGTTGGAATAATGACAAGGATGGAATGAAAAGAAAGGGAAAAATAATCTTAAATATGGGCCAGATTTTGGGGTTGTCTCTATGTTTTTAAACACATGATTCCTTTCAAATAGGATATCTAATTTGCAGCATTGAAAGCTGCCCTCAGAAAGTGAGAGGAATAACTGAACAGATTGATGAAGAGCATCAAAAATACTTAAAGCAATCCCAGGAGTCTGCTAGACATCCAATAATTTGTGGTGCTGCTCGAAGCATCCATTAACATAACAAAGTACATGCACACATTGATGCTCTCTAATTTTCAGAGAGGCAACCTCTTTGTATTGCAGTTCAGAACACCTTGAACTCCGCATATTCTTTGTTATTTCAGAATATTAACCATGTCTATTTTTAAAATGCGTCAATTCAGTTCCTAAATATAAATGAACAGGAGATTCAGGCTCTCAGTCTTAATAAAATACTTACCCAAAATGATCACACTGTCAGAGCTGCAGGAACAGCAATAGCATCAATTATAACTCTAATGATATTCCACAGTTTGTTCGCTCTGTTACCATTTATTTTTATTTTCTCTCCTGAAGATACCAGAGTTTTTACCAAAAGGTGCAGCAGGTTTATACCACAGCAGTAATATTCCTGGTATGCACTTCCCAAACATATTTTAATGACTTAGTGTGAATTATAAGAAATCTACTGAATTCCCCATAAGAGAGCTCTATTTATGAGTCTGTTTTCAATACAGAGCATAAAGGGATTTGTCAAGAAACAGTTGCAATATCAGTGGTGCAGAAAAACTGCAGTGCTTTTTGCTGAGTTCAGGATATAGCTGTGATTTTTCCACCACATTGGCTATCACCGTCTCAACCCTTCCTTCCCTGCTCCCCCTTCAGCACAAACTGGGGCTTTTCCCCCCACTGCTGTCACTGTTCTAATCTGCAAAAAGTGAGAGCTGGGCACATGAGCTTGGTAACCTATTTAACAAGTCTTAAAGCTGCCCTATCAGAACCTAAGTGCTAAAGGGTTTTTTGAAAGTCTCTGTGAAGTCTAGAGCCAGATTAGACCATCTGATAGAGATTTAGACCACAGTATACAGCCAGCATCTGGATTTCAATCTGCACAACACTAATGGGAAAAATTTGACATATTTCATTGTAGAATTCCCTGGACAAACCAGAAGATCCAGCTAAATAAAGATTTAAATCCACTCAGAGCATTCTCAGCATACTGATGTCACAGGCATTTGAAAGGGGACAGACAAGAAAAAAAAAAAAAATTATATTGAACTCTTAAAATCTAGGAGCCTTTTAATTCATGTCTATAATAAATCCAGGCTCTAGTTCACCATACACACATTAACCAAGATTCTGAGTCTTACTGACAGGTCTTGAAACAAAACTGCTCTCCACAAACAAGTAAAACTGATTGCTGTTGGTAGCAGCACAAACAGCAGTGCGTTCCCTTATTAGCTGAGTGAAGCAATATTCCTTCAGCGCGTGTTTGCAATTGTCTGGCGAGGCTGAGCCTCCTCCTCTCCATACAAATACAAGCACACAGCAGCACTGCCATCACCCCGCCGTGCACAGGCTGCCTTTATTCCTCTCAGCACCAAACATTCCTCGACACAAACACCCTGAAGGGTTCCCCAGCTCGGGGCAGGGTGCCGTGTGACGAACACGCACGAGCCACGCTCAGCGTTTCCTCACTAGAGCACCGTTGCTGCTTTCAATTTGTGCTCATTAATCCAGGGTTGAATTGCTTTGTGTGCTAACCCCTCACAGCCAGTCCTATCTTTTGAAAAGACACAAAATTTGGATCTCATTTAATGGATGATTGTATTGCAATCTGCAGGACAGTGGAGAAAAACTCATGGAATTTCTAAGGCGGCTGTTTCAGGTACCAGTAAGAGTCCATCTGAGGTGGGAAGAGTAATCTGATTTCTTTGCAGGGAAGCTGACTGGTTTTCTGAGCTTTAGCCTGAGAACTGTAGGATGAAGCAGACAACAAAAGTAATGAATGAGAAAAATATACACAGGGAAGGACTGAAAATTAATTTGTCAGTGTGGACAAGAGGAGCCACAGTGCAGAAACACAAAGAGCAACAGCTGAGATTGCAACAGAGACAGGAAAGGAGGTAGCATAATACTGAAGGTAATAACAGACTGTGGAATAAAGACAAATGTCTTGAGGGCTTGAAACAATAAAGTAATTCTTGAAGACATTTTATAATGCTACAAAACTTATCATAAGGAAAAATACAGATGCCATAAAAGCAAGAGAAATTGTAACAGAGCCGATAAAGATGAGACAACATAAAGATCAAAGAACATGATGCTTCAAGCAAGAGACAGCAATGTCAAAGACTTTCCAGGCTCTGAGTAAGTAAGGAAAAAAGTTGAAGCTTGTCTCTGAACTGACCTGTGCTCCTCTGAACACTACTATTTTTCTTTGGATGGGTTTACAGCTGTAGGAAATTGAATTGCAAGACAACTCCTACAGTTTCAAGGTATGAGCAGTGGAAGCCAATTCGAAAGCCCCCAGAAATCTGTGACTACAGGAGGATGCAGGATGACTCGAAAAGAGCAGATGTCTCATTCAAATAAATCAGTTGGTGTCAAGTACCCAACTTTGACACACAGACCACTCTGCTTTGTCAGCCTGAGTGTCTCACTGAGGACTCTCAGAGGATCCCTCCAAAATCAGACTTCTGGTCTGAGCTACAACACTGCTGTAGGCACACCTTGCAGGGGCTGCATTTACAAGCTCCAAGACCATGGCAGAGGCAAAGAAATCCCTTTCATTCAGCCAAATCCATTACGTGTCTTTCCCTGTACGGACATTCTTATTTGGTGCAGCACAGGAATACCAGAAAATCATGGAATGGTTTGAGTTGGATGGGACCTCAAAGCTCATCCTGTTCCACTATCCCAGGCTGCTCTAAGCCCTGTCCAGCCTGGCCTTGGGCACTGCCAGGGATCCAGGGGCAGCCACAGCTTCTCTGGGCACCCTGTGCCAGGGCCTGCCCACCCTCCCAGGGAACAATTCCTGCCCAATATCCCATCCAGCCCTGCCCTCTGGCACTGGGAAGCCATTCCCCCTTGTCTATCACTACATGCCCTTGGGAGAAGTCCCTTTCCAGCTTCCTTGTAATCTCTTTCTTAGAAAGGGCAACAGTCTGGAACAGACAGGACTCAAACAGTGACAGCTGTAAATCTACTCACTCAAATAAATGCTCCCTTACAGATTTTTCTGTGACATCATCTTTCAGGAAAGAGACCTCGTTATCATTCCTCCAAAAGGTTATCCCGATCTTAATTCCATCTTTAGTTTTATAAAAGAGAATACCTTCACACAGGCGGAGAAAGGGGCCAGGTGAAGTGCCCTGGCATTCAGATAAAAATCAGTTTGCACAATAACTGCCTCAGAGTATGTGCTTCTGAGAGGATATTTTATTGAATAGCATCCAGCCTGCTGTACAAACTCCTCCGCCTCCCAGAGCTACAGAACAAATGAGGATATGCCCTGTAGTTGTTGTACAGAGGGAGATGTCTGATTATGCACTTGGGCTAAACTTCTGCAGGCAAATCCCTGCTCTTCATTCAGTGGCTATAGGATGCTGTGCATAAGGCACCAACAAATCCCATAATGATGTGGGAAACTGTCCAGCTCCCTCACTCGTGGGCTGTATCACAGACTAAGTGCAAATGCATTGCACGGAACAATGGCATGACTGCCACTGTATGCAAAACGTATATATGTATTAGGAAAAAAAGGATCTCCACCAGGATTCTCATTTTCCAGTATCAAAAACAAGCTTTATTTTGAATTTCCCATATCTAACGGAAAAGCATCACTAAGCAACGCAGAGAACAAAACCCTTCCTGCAGAATTTCTAGAGAGTGTTCTAAACAAACCTTCTGGAAAGGCCGCTCCAAAGGGCTGGAGATGTGCAGTGCCTCAGAGCTCCCTTGTCCTTTCGCACAGCAGCCACGGCCCCTCTGCAGACCTGTCCGAGCCCTACACCTTTGCATTGCTGGAAAATGCAAGGCACACCATTATGCTGCAGTCCAAAGGAAAAGAACAAAAGGTCCTTTCCTCCCATACACCAGAAAGATCAGGAGGAACCTCCTTACATCTTTCAGATAGGAATCTTTCTAGAATCACCGAGTTGTGTGTTGGACATAGGGGAAACTTTCGGCTCAGCCCCCGAGGTGTCCCGTGGTGCTTGGCCAGGTGTGATGTCAGGGCTGGGCCCATGATTAATCATGCCTGAGTTAGGCTCAATTTCCCCTAAAAGGCAAGCCAAGGACTTTATCAGTTTTAATAACGTTCCCAGACACTTTGGAGTGGTGTAACAAAGCTGCAGCATCTCTGCTGCACGACCTGAATGTGAATGGCTCTCTCTGGAAGAGAGGAATCGAGGCCAAGTGCTTGGCTTATCATAACCAGAGTTTAGAAATGTGTAACAATGACAGAAACTCTTGGAAGCTCAAATATATCAGAGATATCTTTGCTTTAATGTTGGAGGTCTCACGGGGAGGAACACTGCCTGCACGTGGTACCCAAACCACATGGTTATCCTGCAGCACTGATTTCAAACTCTCAATTTCACAGTGATACAGGAGTGATTTTTCTTCAGTCATGTGCCAGGAGAAACAACTCCATCCCAAGATAGTTATTTTTATTGTGGAGCACCCATTTTCTCCCTAAACCATTACTGCACAGCCCTTCTCTCTGCAAGTGTCAGTCACAGCAGGGCATTACTGAATTTTAGGCAATGAAAACAGCAGGAAATTGAAATATTTTATCTGGTGTGTTAACTGCTGTCTTGACAAATCAATACACTAACATATACAAAAGTGGAACTCTGGATTAGCCCTTACACCTGTAGTATTTTTCCCCTCACTTTACTCAGAGGTTGGGGCATTTTACACTGGAAATAATTGAAAATACTCAGTTGGACCACAGGAAAGCTACGTGAAGTCCATGCTGTTTAGGCAACACTGCATAATCTCGCATGTTAAAATTTGTAGTTATCATTACACTTTGATCTTTAGAAGAATTGTTACTCTTTCATTCTAATTTAATTTTTCCTTGCCTTATCTGCTGAAGATATAAGAGATAATTAGTTGATTACACACACAGAAGAACCCATGCAGAACCAGCACAGATAGAGATAATGTGTAAGTTAAAAGGCAGGGAAAGCTACTGACATGTACTGGGCAGAATTTTTAGTCTGAATTAAAGAAAAAAAAAAAGGAGAGGGGATTGGAGGAAGGCAAACCAGTAACTGATTGTCAGCCACAAGCCTGAACCTTTATTTTGTAGGAAATTACATGGAGGCTCAGCTGATATCCAGCTGATGTCTTGGTAAAGTTTCAGTCTTGTGCTGCAGAGAACTCCATTCCTATTCCCATAAAATTTGTTTTTATTAATAACATTCAGGACAAAGCAAGCTGGTGTGTTGTGGTATCAGTGGATTTCCCTTGCAGTTGTGGAAAAGATCTCAGGACTAATCTGACAGGGCTCCTCTTCTCCTCCAGCACCTCTTCCCAGAGCTTTTCTGAAAGCAGCACACTCGGGGCTCCTGCCCAAGGTCCCTTTGCTTTGTTCTCCCACTGCCAGGCTATTCAGTGACTGCTCACAGCTGAGAATCCACACCCCAGTGTTCTGGAATCTCTTAAAAAGCATATTAGTTAGATTGTACTCAACTGATATTTGGTTTCAAACCCATATTTAGAACTATTTCTTCAAACTACTGTAAGCCAGAACATTTGAAGGACACAGGTTTTGACTACAGATGTTTCCATCTGAGCTTTTGACTTTCTCTCTCACTAAAGGTGAATCCTGGAACTCTTTTTCTTCAAATACACTAAAATCAATATTTTGCTGCAAAAGTTTACAGCATTTCTCATAAAAGGTCAAACTATTTCTTTTTTAATTATTATCTATGGCTCCTGGTATAAGTACTTGATGGGAAACTGGCTTTTTATTAGAAAAAGCCTGTTCACCAGATAACATACAATTCAGTGGGAAGAGCTTTATCAGAACCTGGCTTCCTGGAGAAGCTGTTGTGCTCCTGAGCTGATGGAGAGCAATGCCATCACAGTGGCACTGATTCATTTTAAATGTCACTGCTTTAAAATGCCATCAGCTGGGAGCGCCTCTGGACACACTCTGTGTAAATCAGCTCAGCTTGGTTGGCCTCAGTGGAACCACAGTGATCTGAACCAACTGCAAATCCACTCCTTTGTGCTGAGCCTTCATTCTCAACAGGAAGGGGAAAAAAAAAAGAGCCAACACTGCAGAGCCCAGAAAGTTTTTTTGCAGGTTCTCACACCAGTTACTATCTGTGAGAGCAGTTCCACTGCTGCTCCCAACAATCACAGCCCCAGCACAAACCAGAGCCAGGCTCCCTGCACCGCTGCAAAAACCCCACTCAAAGAGGGGTTTGATGACACAGCAGGGAAATCCCCTGGCTGGCACGGACCATTGTTAGTGCTGATGCATCTCCACTCCTTGCTAATAACAAGTAAAATCCTGCTGGAGCAGCCAAGGCCAAAACGGGCCTTTAATCAGGCCCCTGTTACTGGAGGCTCCCCAGCTCCCAACTCCGTGAGAGATGACAAAGAGCTGTTGATGAGAGTGGTGCTGGAGAAGCAGAAGTGGCATTAAGGATCCTCCCTTTAAGAGCTGGATCCTCCCAGCACTTCCTTTATTCTCAGTAAAGCCAAACTGTTCCACCTGCAACCCAAAGGACTTTTAACCCAGAGATATTTTCAAGGAAATGTGAATAACGCCAGTGGAAAAAGTTGATTCCTTTACACCTCTAAATGGCATCAACTAATTGTAACCTGCAAACCAAGAGCAACAAAAGCAGAAAACAAGATTAAGGTTGGCTCAGAAACTACCGGTCAGGTTTTGCCAGCTTCCCTTTTAGCTTTCAAGGTTCAAGACTTCTCTCATCCTATGGAATTCCAGCTTGGGCTTTGCTATCTGTGCACAGAGGAAAGTCAAAGAGACTATGGCATTGCTATCAATTATGGCTCATATTGATTTGTTTGTGGGAAATTGCTTTATTCACCTTTCCATAAATAATGGAACAGTTGAAAAGCACTTTTTACCTTAAAAACCAGGGTTCTGTTTCCAGAAAATCCTACCAAATAGTGCTACACTTTTATATACAAAAGTGACTAGGGTGTGTCACAACGTTTTTCTGCAAAATTCCCAAATGTTTTCCAGATGTTGGTCCTATATTCAGCCATGAACAAGCATGTTGAAAATCATATAAAGCTGGGCATTTAAACTCTTAACCCTGCATTAATTTCCGTCCTGAATGGCATCAGTATTGAACTCCATGATAGATACAGAAATTGAAGTTCCCAAGTTCATGTGCTACGTTGTTTTTCGAACAGATCTCATACATGGCTCCCACCATATCCCACTGACAAAAACCACAGGATCCACTTTAGCTTTTCTGCCCTCCCATCACCTCTTTCCTCCAAAAGAGAGAGGGAGAATGCTTTTCCAGCCCTCATCATTCACATTCCTTGCACAGACACAGCGACATTCCCATCCCCTCTACTTGCAGGAGCCAGCTCCGTGGCCTTTTCCCTGCACAAATTACCAGCTGGAACCTACAGTGAACTAAGCTGAATGCTACATTTTAAATTCCTTTCCTAATTAACCTATTTGCATGCATTTCAGTAATTATACAGCTTTGCATAGCTAACAAGGAATGTCCCACTGTGCCATGCACCAACAGCTGATGGAGCACAGCCACCTGTGACCAGCACTGACACTGCAGAGGGTGTTTGGGACAGCACAGAAACTTGGCCATTACTGGTGGCCATTCCACAAGCTCTGGGTGAAGGCATCAGGGGAACATTCCTGCTCGTTCCTGGTAGGATATACCTTGAATCTTGTCCATGAATTTGCCTGATCTCCTTCTGAAAGTGATGTTACTTTCCTTCCTACAGTTTCATCCAGAACTGCCTGGTCTCTGGAGGAGCTGCTCTTTATTCACCTCAGCTTCTGCCTCTGTGACTTCCCAAAGTCCAGCCGTACTCTCCCGTTCAGCCTTCTTTCCAAAAAACTGAGAAATCTCATGTTCTGTAGCATGAGCTTTCCATCCTTTCCCATTTTATTTGCCCTTCTCTGCTCCCTCTCTAACTCCACTATATCCTTGCTGAGATGTGGAGATCAGCCCTGCAGAGAGCACCCAGAATGGAAAAGTAATGCCCTGTGCCTCTCTTTCACAGTCCCCTTTCTCGGGCTGCCTGACATCCATGGCACTGAGGATTTAAGGAAGCTGCCAAAGACTCACAGATCACTTTCCTGAACTGTAATTGTCAGTTACAAATTCAGCACACTGTTATTCTGGTTTGGCTTATTCTGTCAGAGTCTGCACCAAAGTTTCTTTGCCACCCTTTTGGCCTGTGACACCGATGGTTTTACAAGACCTTCCTGGATCAAACAGCAGAACATTGAGCTAACTGAAAGAGCTCAATACTTTGTAGGAGAAGATTTCACAGAGGTGCTGCTCATCACACATCCCCGCTCCTAGTCAGTGATGGAGATGCTGTTTAAAATTTGTTTTCAGCACTGTGTCCTTCAGAACCAATTTTCATTCATTATTTCACCCAAACTGACAACAGAGTACACAGCTTTTCTTTTACAATTAGAGAGTTTGTTCTTGCCCTAAATCCTCCACCATTGCCTCTCACCTGAGAGATGCATAAAAATTGACCACTGGAGACATAATCACAGTATTCAGCCTGGAGAGGAGAAGCTTTGGGGTGACCAAATTGTGGCCTTCTCGTGCCTGAAGGAGCTACAGGAAAAATGGAGAGGGATGGAGTGACAGGAGAAGGAGGAATGGCTTTAAGATGAAGGAGGGCAGGGCTGGATGGGATACTGGGAAGGAATTGTTCCCTGGGAGGGTGGGCAGGCCCTGGCACAGGGTGCCCAGAGAAGCTGTGGCTGCCCCTGGATCCCTGGCAGTGCCCAAGGCCAGGTTGGACACTGGGGCTTGGAGCAGCCTGGGACAGTGGGAGGTGTCCCTGCCATGGCAGGGGTGGCACTGGGTGGGCTTTAAGGTCTCTCTCAACCAAACCCATTCCAGGATTCTGGGATGACAATGTCAGTAAGGAAACTCCATCAGGAGTTTCATACTTGGCTCCATGAGCCTCACGAGTGAAACCAAGCACTTGGCTGAGCAGATGTGGCATTGTCTGACAGCCAGGAACTCCCTCTGAGAGCCTCAGGGGCCAATCCTGGCCAGAGCACAATGTTGCTGTGCCAAAACTGCTCCCGAGGCCTGAGGGAGCTCAGGTACAGCACAGTCAGACGAGTGCAGAGCAACCGAGTCCATCCCCTTTTATTCTGAAAAAAACACAGCCTTGTCTCCCAATTTCCCCCTGAAACACCCAACAGGTCTTCTCACCTTTTTCTTGACAAATCACATGATTTTTCCTTTTTTTGAGTGGATCACTATGCCAGAGCAGCTGCTTTAGGTGCAAGCAGCACGCACAGTATAGCAGGGAGGTACCCCAAGAGCAGGGAAGACGAGCGCTGGGAAACCTTTGACAAAGTGCCTGTGGTTCAGATAAGGCTTCAGAGGGACCTTTCCCTCCAGCAGCTCCCTTGAGCTGCAGCATTTGTTTCTCAGCAGCTACGCGTGAAGTGCCGCAGTCCAAAGGGGTTTCAGCTCCTTTTGCAGAGCCAAAGCCTACAAAAATCTGGGAAAAGAGGGTGGGAGGGGGAAGGAGAGAAGTGTGACAGCAATATTCTGTGCTGGTATAGTTTTGCTGCACTGCAGAGTTACTTCAATGTGAGAAGACTTAAAACACTCTTCTCTCCGACACTCGGCAGGGCAGAGACTGAAAGGCTGAGAGCTGGCAAGATCACACTTTATTCCCAACACTAGGAATGGAAACCAGACGGATTTTAGGATGATTCTTGCATCAAACAAACATTTTGCTGTTAATCATTTTGACTCTGATGAATTAACCTCTTGTTTGACCCCATTTCTGAGACGCTTCATTTGCTACATTTTGGGGATTTCTGATCAAAAATGTTAAAAGTGGTGACTGAAATGCATGACAGACTGTTTTTAGCAGCTACCATTGATTGTTCTGAACTCCCTCAAAGATCTTCATGAATGTGCTTTTTTGCATGTTTTATTCTTTACACAGCCAACATCAAACAAAAAAAAGAAGGGTCATAAAGGCTTAATCTGTTCTCGATAATCACAGTGCAAACAGTCCCATTTCTTAATTTGGGAACGAGCGTACATTTCAGTGCACTGAAACCTCAGTATCACTGTGGAGATGGCTGCAGCGTGGAAGAAGCAGGCAGGCAGAACTTTCATTATTTCTTAAAGTATAACAGCAATAAAAAGACACCCTGCTAACAAGGTGGTGCTTTGATATGGATATCCTCCCTCCAGTCCACTACTGCATCTCCTTCACAGCAAGCAAGCTCTGCCTTTTAAGACTTCCAAGGCCAGCCTGCCACTGCCAGTTTTAATTCTGTGGGCCAGGGTTATGAATATCCCATTGTGAGCTCCTCTCAGGAGGTTACAGGGCGTTGATCCCGGGTCATTCGGGAGAGTACAACCAAAGGAAGCAGCATGAAGGCAGCAGCTCCTGCTCACAACTTATTCCACATCAATCCAAAGGGTGACCCAAGAGCAGGAGACCTCAACCATGAGGCAGCAGCTGGAATAGGATATTCACAACTCCATCATTAGGAGTCAAAACACAAAATGGGTGAGCCACGGGAGTGAGTGGCTAAGCCTGAAATAGCTTTTGTGGAATGGACAACAGAAAAGAGCTGAACTCATTAGAGAATAAAGACAGAAAGATTAAATATAAAACTCCTTCAGATATGACTAATTTCACATATCCTAATTAAAATACCAGAAAATACCATGAGCAAAATGTTTAATGGGAATTTTCTTAGTAGATTCAGTGAAGAGAAGGCTCCAGCTTGACCTTAGCAGTCTCCCAGTACCTAAAGGGGGCCTACAGGAAAGTTGGAAAAGGACTTTTTGCAAGGGCCTGGAGGGCCAGGACCCAGGGAATGGCTTCCCAGTGCCAGAGGGCAGGGCTGGATGGGAGATTGGGCAGGAATTGTTCCCTGGGAGGGTGGGCAGGCCCTGGCACAGGGTGCCCAGAGAAGCTGTGGCTGCCCCTGGATCCCTGGCAGTGTCCAAGGCCAGGTTGGACACTGGGGCTTGGAGCAGCCTGGGGCAGTGGGAGGTGTCCCTGCCCATGGCAGGGGCGGGAATGGATGAGCTTTAAGGTCCCTTCCAGCCCAAACCATTCTGGGATTCTATGAACACACACTGTTATTATTCTATGCTCTATGCTGTTATTACACCAGCTGAACCAGCTCCCCACCTACCAAACCAGCACAGCTTTTGATTTGCAGTTTTCAAATCTTCACACATTTATTTTTCAATGCAATACTAATGAAGGAGGATTTGTAAATACTTTGGTTGAAGATGAAGCTGCCTTTCTATTTCCTGCAGCTCTGTCCCCACTGCAGACACTGAGGTACTACATCAACCTGTTGCAGGAATGACCACACAGCTTTTTTATAACAATGCTGACACACAGAGTCTGCGAAATTACATTTTAACTTTGCCTATGAAAATCCTTATTAACACATTTTGACAGAGAGAAGATGATGATTTTGAGGAAAGATGGTTCTTAACAATCTGTTTGAACATAACTACAGGGCTGGACAAAGCCATCAAAGTCACCTTGACATCCTCCAAGTTTCCCCAGGCCTAACACATCTTCCCCCAAAAGGCACTGGTGGGAATCAGGCATAAGTACCAAATGGAAATGGAGCTTATGGAGAAGAAATATTTCTATGAGAGTAATATTGCTGGCAAAAATGTGCAATGATGGGATGGAGGGTGTATTAGCAAACAATCAATGTATCTCTGGCATATGTCAGTGAGACATCCCTGAGAAACAAATGATTATCCTGAGCAGCACCAAGGCACTCTAGAGCACGGCAAATGGAAAATACTTTTTATCATGTGACATCAAACATATGGCACATTGCTGAGTGGTGAATGACAAATTTTGAAAGGTTATTATTACCCTAATGAGAAAAACCTGACATAAAGGAATTAATTAGCTTTGCATTTATTTAATATTACCAAATAGCGCAGGCTCCAGATGGCAGCACCCAAGGTATGAGAGGGGGAGAGTGGGGGGAAGTCTATTTTTTCTGTCTCCTGGTACTTCATTCTAGGATGGCAAAACAGAAGCAACACAGTTCCTCCAATTCTTATTTGCTATGAGAAAAAAATTCAGTAGAGCTATTAAATTAATAATTTAATCTTGATGGAGCACTGGAATATTTTTAAGCACATGTTGCTCATTCAGTAAAAATTATGTGTGGTTCTTTTCCTTCAGCAGCAGCTCATAAATATTTGCATAAAACTTTCAGCTGATTTGAGAGAGGCACAAATTCAGTCACAGCTCCTTGCAAAGGACCCACCTCTGTTAAATGATCCAGGAGCTTGGCTGGGTTTTCCTGCTGAAATATCCACCAATACTGCACTAGGAAATGGTGGGATTTTTTAAAACTTTAAATAATTTGAGCATACACAATAATTATAGTAATGTATAGACAGGCAGTGTTTTGAGTACATCTTTATAACCAGTGCTTTCACACAGAGCACAGCCCAGAGCTGACTCTCAGGGCATCTCCAGGTACATTGTCCTGAATTTAAAACACCTGTGGCATTACCAACACCTTTCCAAATGCATCCAGAGTACAGTCAGTCAGAGCACACTGGATTAGCTGGTTGGGCAAACTCTCCAGCAAAGGGTACAGATTAATCCAGCTTTGTTAGAGGAGTGTAGCCCTAAAAACCAGTATACAGCTAAGTATAGGCAAACCAGACTGCTTCAGCAGTGAGGAGTGACTGTTCACCCTGTAGATGGGTGGGGACTAAGGGCATCTGAGGACAAATTAAACTTTCCAAGAGTGCAAGTGCATCAAATCAGTATTTTCTGTAGCACTAATTACAAAGATGCACTCATAGAATCACAAAAGAAAACCACTCCTAATTCTTTTCTCTATACGAGTCTGCAGCCTCAAAATCAACTCTGTTTTTACAGCAAAGAGCAAGCAAACTTTTGGAATTTTTTTATGTCCTTGAGGGGTTGAAGGTTAGGCACAAGATTTCATAACTTCCTTGGGAACTTCATTTTGCCACCGCAAAGAGCTCAGCTTTGCCTTGGTTCCATTTCTGACTAAAACACCTCATGACAGCTTTATAGTATTAATTTCCTTTTCTACTGCACTCCTTATAAATGTTTTCTTTATGGCGTAAATCACATTCCCAGCAGCAGATAAGTGAGGACTCACCCAGATCACTCTGCTGGGTTTGGTATCCCAGGTATTCTGTGGCAGATCAGGGGTCTCTATTGACCAGTCACTGTCACAGCCCTCAGTGACCTGAGCCGTTCTGACGGCCACAGAAATGAGATGGGGAGAAAAGGAAAAGAACTTTAATTTAAATTATATCTTAGGACAGCTACTAATATGGTCACAAAATCTCTAAAGGATATTGCTGGTTTTCAAAAGGAAGTTAATCCTGCTAGTAATATTTGTTTTCTCTCAGTTTTAGCAATGTTCTTCCAGACACACAGATAAGCCTAAGGTCTATTTGTTTTCCAGAATGACTTTATCTCCTGGGCTCTTAAATAAGAGGTACCAGTTTTGTGGATCTGGGGAAAAAAAAAAAAATTCTTCAGTGTGAAATCAGTCCAGCCTACCTACAGCTTTTTTCAGGCTGTGCTACAACCCAGATTGTTGATTCAAGGACCCTGAAACTAAACAGCTCCATCACTCAGCCTTGTCATCAGCACCAATGCTCACACATAAATAAATCCAGGCTCTGCAGGATCCCTGGGCAGCCGTGCCAGGGAAGGTCAGGACAGACAGCCAGGAATGCCAGCCACCCCTGTAGCACACAGCACCCAGCAGGGGAGGGACACCACGGGCCCCAGGGGGGAGTCAGGGCCATAATTCCAAATATTCAACTCCATCAGCAGCCTGCTGTTCCCAGGACAGCCGTGCCTGGGGCCTGCTCAGTGCCCTCCCTGCTGACTCTGCTTTTCTCCATGTTCAGCCCCGCTGCATCGACACAAACTCTGACACACCGACAGCCACACACCCAACCCAGAGCACTTCTGCAGCCAGAAATATCGTGTTTGTAATCATTTCTCCTGGGGTAAAAGCACAGGACTTTGGGATGAAAACCACAGCAGCACTTGCTAATCAAACGTGTAACCCAAGCCTGGGGCTGTACCCATAAGGGGAGGTTTTATTGCCCTCATCTGTGGCAGAGCCAGACCCCTCTCACTGACCTTGGTGCACCACTTGGAGCCAACCAGGAAATCACAATTAGATGGACAGAATTTGTGTAGCCTGTCTTTTCAACTCCCTGAAAAAGCAGAGGAAGAGACAATGCTCTGTAAGGTACAGCATCGAGTGCTTCATCCGCAAATTATTTTTGCTCTTTTTCCTTTATATTCCTTCTCTTTTTCTTATTTGTTCCTTTTTTTTTTTTTTTTTTTTGGTCTCCTTTCCCTCTCCTTTGTTTCTTCTTTGCAAATTCTAAGGGGTTTCTGCCGTGGGGCCCGGAGTCCCCTCTGGTGACCCCCTCTCAGAGAGGCTGTCAGGCAGCTCCCAGCAGAGCTCGCTGGTGGCCGTGTCCGTGTTCCCCTGCCAGCGGGGCCAGGAACAGCTCTGCTGCCAGCCCTGCTGCTCTTTGAACAGCTGATTAGGAATTCCATGACCCATCAGCCAACATATATGATCTCCACGACCTTTGTTCTTTTTGCTCAGACATAAATCGTCAAGCTTGAGTCTTCATCTAGGCCTGACTTTCCCATGTGGCCAAGCAAGCTCCATTTATTCCGACTTTTAGAGAATAAAGCAGGCGTATCAGCCCCGGGCTAGGAAATGAAAGGAGCATTACAAAAATATGAAAATAAAATGTTCCATTAAAAAAATAATTCCATTACAACTCAAACTTATTCCCTGTTTCAAATTGGGCCTGAGATGATAATGTTTGCTTTGCATGCTGCTCTGCTGAACTGAAAACTTTTATTAATGATGTGCTGCTGTTTCTTAAAATTATCTTAACAGATGGATTTATAAATCGTAAGTAGTAACCAAATTCTAATAATGAAGCCATTTAATATATATCTCAGCTTCTGACAGCTTAATACTTGCTCTGAAAGCAGCAGTCCTCCAGCTAATCTGTTTATACCCCAACACAGGTTACACGGATGTGCTCCCTCCCTGCTGCTCACTCCTTGTCCCAACAGCTCAAACCATCCATGTTTGTGTCCTTTATTCCATTTTGCAAATGAATGCTTAAATTACAAAAGAAATTAATGATCATCAAGACTTTAAAATATTCTGGTTCTCTAAAAAAAAAATATGGAGTTCATGAGCTGCAAGTCTACATTTACATATAAATGGAAATATACACACACATCTCCATGCATACACACACAGGATTGTTAGAAGCTATCCCAAATTTATTCTTCATCAGATTGAACTTTAAGAAATTAAATGAACTTTTAAATAACTCTTTGTTCTAACTGGATAGCCTCAAGTTATTTATAGCCTGCTCCGTCCCAAACCAGCTTTCACTCATGGATTCGCCAAAGACAGCACCACCACCACTCAGGAAATGGCAAGGGCATGGAGAACACAGCAGTTCAGACCAGATTAGCTTTACCAACCTATTTTTCATCATGGAAATATAAAACAACCATTAAATTAAACTGTTAACAACCTCAGAGCAGAGAGAAAGCACTGAAATCTACTTTTTGTCTCAAACCTACAATTCTCATTTATTTCAGGGCCTGCAAAGCTACAGCCAAGCATCACTGTGAGCCCAACAGACAGAATGAATCAGGAGAGAAAACAAACTCATTTCTGGACACATTCAAATGGTCCCTCACCTGGGCTGCCTCCCAGCTCTCCGAGCTATGGGATCTCCCCCAGGGTAAGAAGCAGAGCAGTCCTTTTGGGACACAGCACTGGAGAAATTTAGGGTAAATTCAGCTAATTCAGAATTCAGCTGAGTGGGGAACAGCTAAAGAGGCTAAGACTGATTTCATGGAAGCAATCGGGTGGCTTTAGTTGTTGTGTAGGATTCTCTTGTAAAGCAGATCCACAACTGAGCATCACGGGCTTTAGGAAACAAGAGCTGTGCAGGCAGTTTCTTTTCTATCCCAACCAAAAAAAAAAAAAAGGAAAAAAACCAGGAAAACCCCTAAAAAACCAACCCACGCTTGTCTTGAGTGTTCAAGCCCACTCAGTTTCTGCCCTTGGGCTATGCCTTGCCCGTTGTGAACACTTTCTTTGCCAAGATCTGAAAATCGGCAGCACCCACTGTCACAATAACTGGGACAGTCTGTCAGCCTCAAAACTGTCCAACACCAACATCCATTTCAAGGGATTCTTGTGTTTATTCACCTGAATTACTGACATAGCTCTACTTTCCTCTGGAGCTGAGGGTATCAGAACAAAGAGTTACAGCTTCCAAACCTGCCCATGACACACAGATCAAGGGATCACATCCAAAAAAACTCCCAAGAAAAGCCAAACTGTGTGATTGCTATCAACTAACTTGCCAAATTTCCAACCACTTTGTGAGCTCACAAGCAATTGCACCCAGAATTCAATGCTGGCACACAAGAGACAGTGGAATAAAAATATTTTAAAGCAATTGTAAAAAAAAAAAAAATAAAAACTGGTCCACAGTGATTACTTTCATTTCACTTTGTGCTTCTGCTCTCACTTTTATGAATAGTTTTATTTTCATTTAAAAATCATTATAAATGTGTGAAATTAAAAAGCCGCGTGGGTGTGCTCCTTGCATACTTACAGTTACATATTTAACAATCATCACCAAAGTTTGATATCATAATTAGATTTGTAAGTCTCAACACACATTTACAGAACTAAACTTTTGCTCCTTTCCTCTGCCAGAAAAACCTTGGCTCTTGAAGATGGAGCACAACAGCAGGGGTACAATTAGAAGCGGAGGCTGGCACAAATAAAAGTGCTCAGAAATGCAAAGGTGGAAGTCTTGATCCTTCCCCCTCTCATTCCTGTGTTAAAAAACTGTTCCACTCCTCTGGAAGCCTGGATGGACAGGCCAGTGTTGGAGAGCAGCGTCTCTCTCACCAGCCAGCCCTGGTTTCATTCCAATATTAAGCTCTTTAATTTATTTTCAGTTTAAAATAATAGACTTTCAGGCTGTCTTTAACTCAGTGGGGTGCTGACAGGGGTGTCCAGGGAGTTCTCCCGTTCCTCAGGGATGGCCACACTTGAACAGGGGACATGGAAACCTCCAAAGCTGAGTCAATAGACACAGTTCAGCTACATTTAATTCTGCTTCAAAGCTACAGAGATTTTTACTGCATTGCAAGGGCAGCAGCAGCTTTCAGCACTGCCACATCAGAAAATAAGATACCAGTTGTCATAAAGAGCAGTCTGACTGATACACATTTACACACACAAATCTATAGAAAAACACAAACCAACACTCACAGAAACCGTGCAAGAAAAGTCCACTGAATCCAGAGTTTCTATTCACAGGACTATTGATATTTTAATTGATAACAGGGTTCTATGGTTTTACAATAATTACCTTTGCTTTTAAAAATCTCAAACCAAATAGTTCCCTAAAAGGCTCATTTTTCTGCTATCCTCCTTTAATATATTCCTCCAGTTTCATGATTACCTAACAAGACACAGCACTATTGATCCCATATGCTTGGATGAGTTGTAGATTATGATGTACTGAAGAAAAATTCTGCTTCAGAGACATTTTGCTTTATCCTGGAAAACATTTCACAAGCCAAACATATTGATTCAGCATTGTAATAAATGAGAAATTGGGACTTCTCTTTTTTTGTTTTCTCCTTTCAAGAGTCGATATCCCAGTTTCTTGGACTCTAAAATCACATAGATCGGATAAAAAATAACTTACTTAAGGACTTCAGACCTTCCCTATCCATTTTTAATACTCCTAAACTATAAAAATAAAGAAATAGAAGTAGGAATTAAAATTCACATAAAGAAAAAAATAGAAATCACTCCCAAAGAACAGTAAACCTCACACATTTACTTTCATATTTACTTCATAACATTCCACAGGAATTCTTTGGGTTTGGGAATTCATTTTCCCAGAAGTCATTACATTCCTTGAAACATGAGGTCTCATCTGATCACTACTGTGGACAACATCTTTTTCACTGGTAAATTACCCATTTCATCCTATGTTTAGATTTCAAAACTTCTCCTCTTAGTTTAATATTTTACAATATGAGAAACCCCAGACTTTCCATTTACACTCCTCAAGAACGAGCTGAAATACACCAAAATTTGCATTTCATTTGGGATTCATTATTTCCTGGCTAAGATATTCCTAAACACCAGGATATATATTGATATATAAAAGAAAACATACGAAGTACTCGATTTTAGCTCCTGAAGCATTCAGACATTAAAAAATCCAGCACTTTCATAATCCACACTAAAGCTCAGTGATGAGGGGATAATCAGAAGTGTATGCAAATGATTACAAGTTTGATACATGGGCTCAGCCCAGGCGTGGCCGAGGGGCTGATTCCTCTGCCGTGGTGAGCAAACCTCCTTTCCTCTTTAGAGGAAGATCACGTTATGGATGTGGCTGAATGAAGCAAGAGATTGCACAGTGAGCCCAGCAAACCTCGAATCAGATTCTGAAATCAGCTGCTGAGTGCAGCCCTGAAGTGTCAATCAGCAGGGCTCTTCATGGCAGATCGATGTGCGCGGCAGGCGCGCCGCAGATGAATATGGATTAAATGTTCTCAGTGTTTCTCCTTATCTGCTCTTACCTCAGGGTTGGGTTTCTAAACCCAAATTAAACGCCCTTCCCCCTAAAACCTCTGATCTGCTTTCTGTAAGTGTGTTTTGTCTCTGTTCTAATAATGCAACTCTGTGCTAATATAATATAAAATAACCTTTTAAAAGAGATTTGAGCTTTAAGCATTAAATGCAGTACGGTTGCAGGCATAACCAGAGGAGCTGTTCTCTTTCTAACAACTTTCAGTAGGAAATATTTGTAATGTAATAATATCTCATTTCCCAATGTATGCTACTCAGTGTCCTAGACTACTTGTCTTTAACCTCTGTGATGTTTTCACTGGGCTCTCAAACCTCACAACAAAATCACTCTGCTTTTAGCCCCTCATTTTAACCTTCTGGCCTGTAATTTATGCTCTGCTCCTGTCTCATCTTCTCCTGTAAATTGAATAAGAGCCTTACGTTGTAGCTTTCAGTTTCTGGCCACGAAAGTGAAGATTCTGCTCTTGGAGAAGCCTCTAGCAAAACTCAGGAGACATTCAAGTTGTGCTCAGAGGAGAAGTGCCATGAACGAAGCGGTGCCGTGGAAGGAAGAGGTAGTTACACAAATCCCTTTCCTCTGTTAATCAGAAAAGCACTGCTGATGGGTGAGAGCTGTTGTACAGCCACCAGCAGCCAGTAGGAACTGGCACCCAGTGGGGACCAACAGCACCCCTTCAGTCAGGGCAGGATTTTACCCCAAACCTTTGCACCCTTCACAAATTCTAAGTAAACCAGATCTGCTTGTCGAAAATCTAAAGGAATTCACTTCCCAAACCTTTGGTTCCCAACAGGGCACTGAGGAAGGAAGACTGTCATGGGTGAGGCAGGGCTGCTCTGAGTGCCCACCCAGGGCATTTAGGGCCTCCTCGTGTGTGCCACAGCTGACCAGGGCTGCAGCAGCAAACTGAGTGCATTATATGTAATATAACAGAGAGAGAGAGAGACCCTGGGACATCAGCCTTCCAGGGGTCAGCAGGAGCTCTGCACAGCCAGGATCCCACGTACTGCTCAGCTCCTCCGTGACTTCTTTGCTGTCCTCACACACAGAGGTGAATATCAGCCCTAATGAGAACTCCCCACACTGATAAAATAGCAGAAATTATTTGGGGCCGTTTCTCCTACAAAATTAGTTCTTGCTTAATGTTATTTTATGATCTCACATTTTGCATAGTAAAGCAAAATGGGTTTCAGTTTAGGTTTAAGTACCCCTGAAAGGTGAAGAAAATGTATTTTCTTACAGGTGGTAACAAATCTCAAGGTGATTCTGTGCATTCCTGCTTCAGTTTCCTGTCTTTGAAACCGCTTTACTGAGTTCCATATGCCCTTCTCAGCATTTGTCAGAAAATAAGCGTACACATTTCACATCCACATATTCAAATACAGTCACAGAAAACTCATTTTTGTGTGTTTAAAAGCACATGCTGATTAATGCCACTAAGTCTCCGTCTGAACAAACTCAAAATCTCTTTGCACTTGGTATGTCAGACTTGTTCCTGTGCCAATCCCTTTCCATTTTGCCAGAAGCGTGCAGTTGTTCTGCAAAGAAACATTTCCCAAAATGTTCTCCCTTTATTTCCAAAATGAAAAGCTTCTTTCAGGAACAGAAGCTCAGAATATATTAAAAATGTCACATTGAATCTCAGAGCGGCAGCTATCAGCAGTGGGATGCACACAGGATATTCCTGAGGATGTCTGGGACATTGGAGGACGTTAGGACAGCCGTCTCCAAGTGGGACTGTGTCAGGAATGCTGAAGGGTTGATCCATATGAAATGCCAGGTGATGATAGCCCTCCATTTCAGTCAGCATATGGAACCTGATTTCTGGGATTGCAGCGTTTCCCAAGCACTTAAAACGCAGCTGGAACTATGGCAATTTTGTAATTTCCTTAAATTTGGGGACAGCTGCTCACAGCCTTGTTAGTGAGCTTAGAGCTCATGGCATGGAGCCCTTGGATTTGACCACGTTAAGATGTTTCATAATCTTTATTAACTTTTCTCTGCATGTATTTTGATTCAGCCCCTCTCATTGCACTGTCTAATAAAGCCTGGCCGGAGCTGAGTTTTACAGTAATCCCTCTCATCCCATTCAATTACCAGCAGTCAGACCACGTGAGCTGACATAAATTTAACCAAATTGTTCACTGACAGTGCCATTGCTCCAGCTAAGCAAATGAAAAAGCTTACGACAGTGCAGGGGTGGCTCTTTTCCTCAGGCAGGGATATTTTGGAGGAGTGGCTCTTCTTGCTCAGGCAGGGGTATTTTGGAGGCAGGAAAAGCCTGCTGGCACCATGGTTAGACCATGGATGTCTGAACTGCTCTGTTTGTCCAGTGCAGGTGCAGGGGCACGTGGGCAACGTGGCCACTCGGCACCCAAAATGCTCCTGTAGCAGCTGCAGTTCTCCCAGCAGTTCTGAGGCCACGGGAACTGTAAACGGATGGGTCACTGAACAGAAAAGTGCAGAAACACACACTGGACAACAAACAGCTTAAAATTTCAGGAATTATCATGTCTGCTTCCATACATGCTCTTGCTAGAGGAAAAGAAAATTAGTAGTAGAGGTATAGGGATACTAGAATAATTAAATGCTCTCCTTAATAGGCAGAAGCTGATTTTCCCTCTACAGTGTTTAAGAACTGCTTGTTCAATGCCATCAATTTGTTCCGTGCCACCAACTGCACTCTGAGAAGGAAACCCCTCTGGGAATTTTACACGTTGGGACAACGATGACACGAGTCGTGCACATAAAAACCCAACAAACTTCACATTATTTGCAAAGAAAGGCTACCAAAACTACAAATCACTGTCAGCCAGAACAGCCTTCAAGAACTGGATACACCAGATAAACTCCTTTTAATTATACCTGCAACTTGTCATAATTCTGTGTGTCCTGTGTCCCAAATCGATGTTCCAGCCATAGCACATTAAGAGCTACATCCTCAGAGGGAACAGCACAGCACTGAGCACTACATCACCCAACCCTGCAGTGAATCAATCCTTCAGTGAATCCACAGCTTCTGGCACGGCCAGGCTGCCCCACAAGCAGCCAAAAATGCGAGCTGCACTTCATCATATCTCTGCAGACACAGTAAATACAGCAACAGTAAATCTTAAGGAAATAAATGCATCCTAAACTCTGCTCTCCAATGACTTCAAGGCTATTTCAGGGATTTTTTTTTTTTTTTTTTTTTTGGGTACTGNCTTGCCCCCCAAAGTTTTAAAGGTTTTTTCGGGGTTTTTTTTTTTTTTTTTTTTTTTAGGTACTGAAGGCATCACACAGGAAGGGAGAAAAATCTCTCCTCGCCACCTTCTGCTGGACCAAGCCAGCAAGCAGAATCTGAGCGTTTTCCAGACCACATAATCAAGAGGATGCTCATTTTGTGGCTCTGAATGGGACTTAGGCACTTGTGTCTCACTCTGTCAACACTTGGGAAGTGCTGGGAAGGAACAGCAGCAAAGCTTTTACACCTAGACAGCGTTCTTGGCAAAAAACACAGACTCCTCCAGGAAGCAACTGAAAGGATACACAAGGAAAGAGGCTGCTCAGGATTTGTAATTTGGCCTTGGAAACCTGAGAGAGAAACTGTGCCCTACAACCATGAAACTGCAAAAAACCCTGAGCAAATTAAACCCAGCTCATCTGCACGCTGGGTCAACCAGACTGTGACCAATGCCCAAGCTGGCCAATCTCCAGCTGATTCAGAAATCTCTATTCTGCTGAAAGTGTAAAGAGCCCCCAAAGGCCCCTTGTTCTCTGTCTCAAACATGGAACACACAAGCAATAAAATTTCTAGGTAAACTAGGAGCAATGGTATAGCTAGATCCTATTTTATATACTTAGAACTTAAATTCTGCCTTTCAAGTTGGCCCTTTAAATCATCCCTAGGCCTTTCAAAATCATATCTTGAATTTGAGCAGTGTAAGCAAGATTTTGAGGATCCATTGTTTAGGCTGTCTCAGCAGTTATGTTTAGAAACATCAAGGAATACTAAATTATTGATCCTGCATTCATTTAACTCAAGAAATAAATGGTATTTAGCTAGATTTTTCTTTTTCATTTACTTTCCAAATGGGCTTAAAAAGGACTGAGATGCAAAGGCAGAGAAAACAATTCATTTGTGTGTTTATTTAAAAAAAAAAAAAAAAAAAAAAAAAAAAAAAATTTGAACAAAGCAGCATGCTAGAAAGCCGTTTTCCCAATAATGTTCACTGGAGGAGTTACCATGTTTTCAGAATAGGATGTTTTCAGAAGCCAAGGAAATCTGAAACTTTTCAAACCCTTGGCCTAAACATGACAAGTATTGCAACATTTCTTGCTCCTTGTTGGAGGAAATCTCCCTGGAAAATAAACACCAGGGCAGATAAGCTATTAAGCTGGGCCCCTGACGCTGCTGGCTCTTTCATCAGGCCTTATATCTGTTAACCTTTCATAAATGTCAGTCTGAAAAGAAGTTTCAACTACATCCCAGTGCCAAAAAATCCCCTGCTCATTCTGCTCCACCACAGGCTTCAAACCCAGCTGCATTGCTCCTGCAATGAACGAGCTGCGCTCTGCCAGGGCTTCCCTTCCCACAGTCAAATTTAGGTTGCACGTTGCAGGTGTATTATCATAGGTGCTGAATTTGCATGAGAGTTTTCACTCAATGACAAAAAGGAAAAGTGTCACTATGAATTAGAAAAGCAAGGGAAATACTCTACTAAAATCACCGTCTTTTACTGTCTCCCAGAATTTCCTCAGCAATTTTCATGTACCTTGATGCAACTGCAATAAAACCAAAACCTGCGGCTGCATTACGATGTCCATACTGCAGTTACTGGTTTGCTATTGGGATAATTTACAAGTTACATTGAGATGCAGAGTGTGTGAACATTTCCAGTATTTGCTACAACAGAAAGATGGTTTTAACGAACTGTTAGTTCCCCACAATTGTTACTAATTACCTGCTCTCAGAAACAGCCTTACTCATCGCTAAAATTTTTTTTTAGTGTTTATGGACAGCAGTAAAACAACGATCATTATCACATATCAATTAAGTTTCTATCTTTTCCATCCCTTCAGCAATAAAGGCAATTTTCTTTTGGACAATGCTCTGAGGTACAGGGTGGGATTCTTGGGAATGTCCCGCGCAGGGGCAGGAGTTGGACTCTGTGATCTTTGTGTGTCACTTCCAGCTCAGGATTCTGTGATTATTTTTTTAGGAACAGCAAAACTCCTCCTGCTAAAGTTCCCTCTGAACTATCACATCCATAGGAGCAAAAACACAGAGGTAACAACTAAAACACAACCTGCGCATGAAAGGGTCCCCCTCCTCAGTTTGTGACTTCAGAGAGAACATCAGGTAAGAACGTGGTTGTTTCCCTAAAGCAGTGGGAGGAATCAGATGCACCTTCTCCTTGCTACTGAGTAATCAAGTGTTACACATGTAAACCCCCTCCTTTAAGTAACAAGTGAAAAGCAAAGCAGCCATTTCTGACCTGTAGTGATGTCCCTTTCACAAGGGCTTTCCCTGGGTTCCCATGTCTCTAGGACACCTCACAGAGCACTAATACCGGAGTATTAGTCCATCCTGGGCTGAACTGTAACAATTAAACCTTAATATTAATATTCAGGAAGCTCAAATGATTAAAGGAGTACAAGCCTAAGGGACAGCAAGAATTTTTCTCTCTGCATCCCCCTTCTCTCCCTTACATGTCTATTAAAGAAACAAGATATTAAAAAAAGTCGTTTGATTACAGAGAGAGTGTATTCATGTGGTTAAATGAAACTCCTTGAGGAGATGGTCAACACCAAAGTAACACAATTCTTAGTTAAAAAAAAAAAAAAAAAAAAAAAAAGGCGAGAGAAAAACAAAAGAATAAAGTCCATTTAGATGTCACCCTGAATTTCTAACATTGCATTACCTCCTCCCCCAAAACACTGGGGGAGTCAGGAAGACAATGCAGGGAATTGCTCTGATTTGAAATGGAGATTTAATGACTGACTGTTACCCTGGCCTACTACAGAGTTAATAGTAGGTGTAAACCACTGTGCTATTCGACTGTGAGAGCTGAAATAAAGTCCTGAAATTTCCTGAGCTCCAGCTCCTCAGACCCTTAGAGCTTTCATCATCGCAGTTTGAGGATTTTGTTTATTTTCCGTGGCTATCACCTGGGCTAAGTTGTTCTCAAAAGACAATATCCACCAGGAAACCGCTCCTCGGGCAGCAATTTGCCCTAATCACAGCTCCACTTTGCACATTCTTTGTGCTGATCGGGTTTTGCTGATCAGAATTTGCCGGTGCTCGAGGGCTGCAGCACCAAGGTAGCAGAGCTCACCTTGAGAAGGGGCTGGAATTGATTTTGTTGGTTATTACCACGTGGCAGGAGCTGACCTCACATCCAGCACAGTGCAGTCTCATCTGTGCGCTCAGGGTTGAATTTGTCCTTGCTATGGGATTCCACTGCCGGGCAGGAATCAGTGACATTTGGGAACGGCAGTTCTGTGTTAGCACAAAAGCAAAACAGTTTGGGTTTATAGCACAGGTGGTAATAGAGTGTGATTGCAGCTTACAGCCAGATCATGTCCTTCAGCATCCCTGGGCCCATGGAATTACTTGGGATGCCACAGAGAAATTACTCTGTGCATGTCATTTCTGGCAGCACATTATGAGAAGCACCAGAGAAGTGACTACAGCAGCTCATGACACTTTAGGCACAGCACAGGTAAGAAAATGACGTTTGATCAGAAACAGCACCATTATCAGTCTTCCTTCGTGTAGGAAAGACCACGAAGAGAGGTCAGCTGCTCCAGCGAAATGGAGCAGCAACAACAAATGTAAAATAATCAAACATGAATTATACTAGAACTGTAAAATTAAAGACATGCATTCTCAACAGGTATTCTCCACCTCATCCAAATCCTTTCCCTCTGCTTAAGTTCAGCAGAAAAAGTCAATTAAGAAACAAAAACAATTGTTTGACTGAAACACAGATTTTCAGCTCGTGCTGAGTGTACCTCAAATACTCACAGCATTAATTAGCTCAGAACTCAGCTACAGGAGTCAAGCAAGCTGGTGCTCTTTCCTTAAGCCAAATGTCTAAATGAACACTGTGGTTCAAAATGCCTTAATGCATCTTTTTATCCCAAGTATATAAATTATTAATGGAAAAGATTTTTAAATTATTTCTAGCCTGGTAAGTATAACTATAGCACTAGCAATGAGCTCAGCTGAATAGAAACAACAATCTTCCATGGTGCTACTTAATGATAATTAGCAAGTGTTTTAATTAATTTTTTTGTTTCAATACTTGATTTATTGCAATTTCTTACTGAGGAAAAATACAGTCACTACTACAACATTCTAAGCTCCTACTCTTGGTATGATTTTAGACAGAAAAAAAAGTGATTTAGGCACAGAGAAGTGGCCACCAGCAAGCTTGAAAAACACAACCAAGTAAAAGGATGTATTTTCCCTCTGCCCCAAACCCTCAGTGCTGAGCTATTTCATCCTTCTGGCTGTGTACTTATATTTGATGAAGTGAAGAGCTCTGTGCTGCTCCCACACACGGACAACAAAACAAAGGCACAGATTAAACACAGAAGCCTCAGCTTTATTTTGGTTAAGTGGAATCTGACATGCTGCCAGCTACACCCACCTATTCCCAGACTGTTCCCACTCGGGACCTCCCAGCCTGGAGCTCAAATTGCTCCCAAGGCCCTAAGCACAACAGTAATTCCCTCGGCATCGTGCGCTGGGACAGCAAAAAGTTGTTATCTCCTTATCACTTCTGAAATCACCACTCGCTGGACACAAAGTCATACCCTAACAAATGATATTGCCCCCTAAAAAGTTTACCACCAAAAACTAATTTTCCTAAAAGAAGATGAAGCACATTCTGACAAGCAGGCAAATCAGGAGGGAGAAGATAAGATTCAACTTGATAAGAACAGGTTATGATAAAAGTGAACATAGTGCTTAACTTAGCAATTCTGAGATGCTGCAGATAGGGAGACAACAGCAGTCTGAGGCCAAGAGTCCTTTTTTCATCCAGGGAGATAAATATCCATGTATTTGCTCAATATCCCAAACAAATGCAAATATCAGTAAATGGAGATAATTCTCCATCTCCTCAGCAATGCCAGCAGCTTGCTTTATATATCCCACATGCTGGTGGATCCTGAGGGACAGCAAAGGAAAGAGAGAATGGAATGGCTTCTCAGCTCCTCTGGGATCTTACAGAGGGAAGACACTGGGGTGTTAATTGTATCCAATTATTCCTGGAAGATGCAGCAGTGAAATTTTGTAGGTTCTCTCAAAGCTAGACCACTATGTCGAGCTGCAGACATTGCCAGAATTTTGACATGTTTGAAAAACTCCTGGCAGACATAGGCAGAACCAAAAGAGGCTTTTAAAATACAGCCTCACACTTAAGATCTCATAATTAATATACCCTTTCCATTTAGCATCTCCAAGATTCAAATAATCTACAAACTAATAGTTACATAGGAATCTCACTGGATTTTTTTTTTTTTTTTTTTTGTTTCCTTACCTTCACTTGGTTCCACAAATAGATATAGGATTTTTACTTTATGTCAGGAATTTGAAACACTGGTTATTAAATTAGCAAGTTGCTCTTCTCTCTGCACATTAGCCACTGAGTAGATATCAGACTGAAATACATTTAATCAAATGATTCGTGAAAATGGCCAAGCAGAATGTTTCTGTGCAGTTCACTGAGCAGGGAAGTGAAAACGCAGGAGGAAAAAGATTTATTAAGTTGAACTTTATATACAGAAATAATTACCATAATGTGCACATGCATCCAGCTAAGTGCTGCCGGTCTGGATTTGTCTTCCTGCACAGTGACCTCCTCCACATCATCCCCACCATCCTCCCAGGTCAGCTCTGACCCAGCCAGACCAGGGCTGCTCCTTTGGTGGCTGAGCACAATTAGCTCACGTCGCTGGATTTTGCAGTGTTACTGGCAGATGTCTGAACCTGCTAACGACCATCCACTTCTTGGGTTCAAATGCTTGGTGGTTCCATTCTCCCAGCGCTCCAGTGAGGAGCTCTGAGGTGCCCCCTTGGCCCATGGGTTCTGTGCCAGTGCTGCCCATATTCCCTTTGCCCGGAGCTCCAAAGGGCCATTTCTCCATGCTGACTCCCCCCTGGAACAGAAGAGGAAACTTTGCACAGTGAGATGCCAGCAAACCCTTTGGGATGGCAGCTCTCTGCCGTGAGAAGGTCTCCATCCCTCCTGGAGTGGCGTTCCCAGATTACCTCTCCCTCGAGCTGCTGCTACTGCCCCTGCCTGGCAAGCTCATAAAAGAACCCAAAAATGAAAACAAGCTCCTGTCCTCCTCTCCTCCTTTCCAGCCATGGCTGTGCCCCCACAAAATTAAACCACAAATATGCAGTAATTACAGTAAGTTAACTCCTCACAGGCACGGAATCCCTGACTTGTGGTTGAAGCCACATCCTCAACCCGCCAGGGGTATTAAAAAATAACAAGACTCTAAAGCAGCTTTAAGGAGTTGCCTCCTGCTCGTCAGATGCTCGGCCAACACTCCTTTCCCTGTATAAACACAGCCCTGAAGCTGCAGTGGTGGAGGACCGGGGAAAACTGGAGTACAAGGAAGGTTTTGTTTTCCCGCTTCTCGCCCAGGAAGGCACTGCAGCTTTTATCTTATAAAGTAGCTCCCATTTAGGAAAGGAGGAGAATTAGGGAGTGGGCCTGACCCACACTCGTTAACTCTTGGCATTTATGCCTGTCCTCACAAGGACTTGGATTTAAAAGAAAAAAAAAAAAGGAAAATCTTAACAGAACCCAAAACTTAAAATTGCTTCTGGGGAGTCTTTCCCAGGATATCCAGGACATTTAAGTCTCTTGGACCATGAAATACAACTATTCTTTCAAGCAATTCTAGACAGAAGAAATGACACCATAGAAAGGTCAGGATCAGATGGGAAAGGGAAAATGGGGCTCCCGAGCTCAGTCCACGTGCGGGCAGGAGGAATTACAACCAGGATTGCTGTAACCTTTCCCACCTGATGGAAATTGCATCCACACCCTGCAGCACAGGGGCTGGGTTCTCCTGCTTTTGATGCAACCGACCCAATAACAAAAGCAGGGGTTTGCACAACACAATATTCCTAAGCCAGGAAACATCTCTGACAGGAAATTTTCCATCTGCAGCAAACAGCACCTGCCTGTCTTGTGAGGAAGCCTCACTATTTGTGTCAGAGTGGGAAACAGGCCTCAACTTAATTCCTGTCCTCCTCACAAGCTTTGAGGGTTGTTGGGTTTGTTTTGTGTGGGGTGCTTTTAAATGGTATGTGCAAACACAGCCTCCAATGCTGCCACTTACATTAAGGTAGCAGACATGGATGTCACCAGCCTGGCTGATCCGTCCCTTCACAGGATGGCTTTTCCAGGAATCTTGTGGTAGTGGTAATTCTTGTTTTGCGTGCACTGTCATTTAAACAGAGTCACCTCTGGGTGCAAGAATTGATCTGTGCAGAGCAGTCTCACTGATGGCAAGGGGTGAAGGAGAACAGTATTTCTCCTGCCCTGTCTCTAAATATTCGTTTACATTAAGGGCTTTCTGAGCTTGGTGTTCCCAAACAATGTATGAGGTGTGTATAACTAATGTGATGGTGAGAGGAACACGAAGCTTTGATGGAGAAAACTAAATACCATTTTCATAAACTCTAGTTTTTCACAGCTTGAATGAACAGACTTATTTCATTGTTTTCCATTTCAAAAGCACAGAACTGGCTCTTATTAAACAGCATTATTGACTTCTCTTTTATAAACACTACAGCAAGGAGAAATGAAGACTAAAGAAACGCAGTTGAATTCATATGGTCAGTAAACACTGACACTTTTTTTGATTCATCCTTCATCCTGTATACATTTTTTTAATCCTTTTTCTGGAACTCAATTTGTTTCCATTTTCCCCGTTTTATTTTCGTATTGAAATCTGCAAGAAGACACTATATGCCAGCTAAATGAGGATTTATGAGGAGCACACAACCTCACCTCGGCTACGCAGGCTGCAGGTACTCGAACGGGTGCTTAACAGGGAAGGAGATCCCAGGGTTGCAGCAGCATTGCTGACGTGTTTACACTCGGAGATGATCAGGAATGGATTGCTGAGTGGGGCCCATCTTTCCTATGACACTTTTTAATTGCTCTGTTTCTAAAAGTTCCACCACAGCGCTGAGAGCTGGGTTCCTCCCCCTTGCAGTAGATTACAGGTTTTTATGACAAACCATAACTTTACGTTCACTGGCGCCAAGATGTACGCAGCATCAATTCTCTTTCGTTTTTGTGTCTCAAACATTCCACACAAAGACAACACTATAAATATGTGACATGACTAAATGATGAAGCAGCAGCTTCCTGCTGAAATTTTAAAGTGAGATAGACATTGTTTTCGCTGAGGAAGCCATTTAGATACCAGCTGTTCCCACTGAAAAGATGTGGCAGCCATCAGCAGAAATAAGAAATGCTCTCTCTGTACATATTGAAATGAGTTTTATCTTCCTCTCCATTCTGCTTTGTGTTCCTCCTGGTGAAAAAGACAAAATTCATTTCACACCCATATTTCCTCCCAAGCACAAACGTTGCAGGAGAGGAATCTCTATCTTTGCACCCATACACACACTTAGGTGAGATCAAAACTATGAAGCATAATCTGTCTGCACAGAAATAAACTGCTGAGCAGTCTTGGAGCCTGGAATTGAAGGTAAAAGGAGAAACTTGAGGGCATCTCCTTCCTAAAATTAATTTTTCACATATTTGTTTCTAGGTGGTATTCATGATTTATATTCTAATTAGAAGAAAATAACTTGGTGTGTGTCAGATACCACTGCATGAAAACACAGAATCAATATGGATAGTTCAGTGACACCTGAAAATAATCTTTCTTTCACTGGATCTTAGATTTAAGATTAGTACCAATCATTACAGTCACATTTTAGAAAGTAACATGCAGTTACTCGAGTTTCAGCTTGAAAAATACCATAGACTGTGCCTATCAAACTTCTCATTAGAATATACCTGTTCAAAACACAATCTTCTAATGATTGGCACAAAATATATGATGTGGTTTTCATCCAAAAAGAGGTTAAGAAGTCGACAGAACGAACATTTCTCCCCAGAGATAGTATAAAAATCATTATATCATATTAAAGATTTTGCTTCTTTTGCCACAGGCAATCAATTCCAAAAATTTGATTAAAAAAAGCCTTGCATTAGTGTGGTATTCTCAAGCTGCTTCTTATTAACATTTGATTGTAGCATACTCTAACGACAACCAGTATCAGCTCTCATTATTCTAAATAAAGAGTACAGTCATTTTCTCCTTAATGACTGAAGTGAAATGTGTCCACAGGGACATTTTAGTTTACTCTCTCACACAATGTAATATTGTCATTATTAATACTTCTTGAAGACAACTTGTAGACCAAAGTTATCTTTGCAGAGTCACCGGATTTTAATTTTTAAATATGCATAGCCTCAGTCTCATGCAGTGTGATTCCCTCAAATACAAATAACACCAGCCTTGAAATGCTGCAATGAAACAATTCACATTATGATGCCTGTAACAACAAAAAAACAACAACAAAGAAATAGAAGCAAATTAAATCGTGAAGGAGGTAATTGCCACAAAACTCAGGTAAAAAAGACCTTGTGATTTGCCCATTGCTGTGTTAACCAGCGAGTCAAATATTAAAGGAGAACTGTAACAAAAGTTACTTGGATATAAACTGCAGGAAAACAGGAACGTCCCTTTCGGTCAGTGCTGAAGGCGGTGGAATCCTGAAACATCCAGGATGCCTCTGGATATATGTACTTCAGCATAAACAAACAGACAGGGAAATAGTGATTTTTCTACACTTTCAAAGCAATGCAAACAAAAGAAAATTTTATTTCCTCAAGGTATGAACCAAAGATCTGGCTTTGTAATACATTTGGAGCAATCCAGCAGTCACCAAAGGAGCTGCCCCAGCTCCACCAAGCGTCCAGGCAAAACTCCCACCCTTTGCAGGGCTTGTTCTCTCTCTGGACCAGGTCATGGAGAGGCAGAAGAGTCACACCCCGATGGTTTGGGGTTTAAATTAACTGGCTATGCTTATTTTTTCAGAGGAACTTTAGAGCCAAAGGATGGAGGAGATGCTTTGGGTTGTAAGGGAGTGTTTAAAGGAGGCTGGAATTGAGCCCCATTAATTTCCAGTCTGGACAGGTACCTGCCGAGTTCCTCTGTCCTCAAAATAAATCCTCACCATGCACCTCTTTCCACCTTGGATATGTGACTAGCTCTAAAAATCCCCTCCCTGTAAATTTTCATGAAATCAGTGGTTGCTCAGGACTTTGGTAAACGTCAGTTAAAAGAAACAGCATTCAGACATTTAAGCAGAGGCTGGGGAGTCTGGCTGTGTTTGGTTACTCTTGTCCTTTGTTCTGAGCCACTCCCAAAATCTGCCAGACCGGGAGCTGGCTCTCCTCATGCCAGGCCTGGCGCAGCTTCTCACAAGGCTTGTGCAGACAGGTGGGAACAGTCCAACAACCAAAGAACCATCAGCACCCGAGTTCCAGCAGCCACCGTCTGAGCCAGCTGCCTCTCCCTGCCAAGTGCCCTCTGACCTGTCAGGCTCGGGCCAGACCCTGTGGCCCACACGAAGCATCACCCACAAAAGCCAGCTTGGGTAGTGGCTTTAGGAGTCCCCAGATATCCTCGCCCCTTTTCCCATTCCAGCTGGTGCTCTCATTCATCCTGACTGGCACATGGAAAGGCTGCACAGAGCTGTTACCATCACCTCCTAGATAAAATATCCTTGCTTAAGTCCACACTTGTTTTGTATCAAATCCTGGATCTTCAGGAGTCGTGACTCCTTCTGTTGGTGTTTGAATTAAACAAAACCTTTTTATTCCCTGAGCAAACATGTAAGTTTTGTGGGAAAAAATGAGGAAGCCATGGTTTGAGTGCTGTGGAAAGGCACTGCCTTGCTTCATGTTATCCCACGGTCCCCAGGAGGCATCCAAGGGTTTTAATCATCGCTTGATTTGCAGGGTTACTTTACATCTGTAAGACTTCATTGTGGGGCTATTACTGTGCTGTTACTCCGGGTCTACTTAAACCCAACACACAGCTTTATAAAACTCAACAGCTAATGAAGCACATCTAACACTGAAGAGGAAACAGAATAAAAAAGGTTGAGATGGAAAGTAGAATTTAAAAATATAAAAACTACATGATAAACAAAGAGGGCCATAAACTGCTAAAAGATGCCATAGCAAGCAGTGTATTATATTTTCTGATACCAGATTAAGCATATTTTATCATCAAATATTAGAGCTTTTAAGTATCTAAACCCTAACTAATCTGGGAATCACTAGCTGAAAGAAAGCTTCTTTAAAGCCCTGAGCCTACAAGATTAATTTGACTCCTGTTGAGTAAACAAGTGGATGTTCTCATCAAGCACCATACTGTACCACCACACACCACAAAAATTCCCTCGGGGCTCAGAGAAATGTCCACAATGACAGGGCAGAAAGCTGTGGCAATTAATGGAGCTATAAAATTTGACACCAAAGGATCCCAGACTCAGACTTTCTCCCGGGCACACAAACCAATGAAACTTGTACAAATTTCTGTGGAAGCAGTATCAGAAATTAATTTTTTTGACGACCAGAGCTCTGAATTGCTTTTTGTCTTTCAGGTTTCTTTTTATTTTAAAAGTGTGGCCACCATCTGACCTGCATGTGGAAAGCAGCAGGTGTGGCAGAATCACTGCTGAGTCCTGAGATTCTGTACTGCTTTTGCTGTGTCGCAAGTGAGGCTCTAATTTGGTTTTAATAAAAAGTAATTGAAAGTAATTTAATACCGATTGATTGTTAAGGGGATACATTTTGCAGTTTATCAAGTCTATAGAAATGCAGTATAATTAACTCCAAACTGCATAGGCAATAATGTAATTATAATCTCAACAACTTTAAATTTCCAAGCATTGTTTAAACAGTTAATTAAAATTTTAAAAGATAGTGCCGTGTTACATGTCTATAATGTTAATTGCTTAAAAATGCTAATCAATATCTGTTAAGTAATCCAATTAATTGAGTAATCCAATTTCTAGCCTCTCTGAAGCTAAATAAATACAGCTTCATGGCTCTGACTTACAAACTATATAAATAGCCAGATACTGATTTAATAATCAATTACATATTAAATGATTGCAAGTTATTTATTAGTTATAGACACAGGGCCAAGTTGGAAGCAAGCAGAAGAAGGTTTCAGTTTTATCACTTTCAGCAAGCTGCACAAATCCAAAGCTTAGCTCAGTGCTCTGACATTCTTCTTCTGAATGTGCTGGGTGAAATGTTGTTTGCCACGTTGGCTGAATATCTTTATGTCACCTTTTACAACAGGTTAACTCAGCTGAGGCACAGAGCTGATGTTCCTTAAAATGAACAGGCACAGGGGCCACCTTTCCCTGTGCTGCTCCCAGGGGAGCCCTCAGTGTCCAGGAGCTCCTGGTGCTCTGCATTTCGCAGGATTCCAGTTTTCCAGCCCCTCTCCTGGTTCTTCCTCACCACCAGAGAGCTCCACGTTATCCAGAGGAACCTTCCCAGCACAGCAAAAGCTGCTTTCAAAATTCCTGCTTCTCTACTCTTCCCCTCTGGGCTGTTAACTCTTTACCATGAAAGAAAAAACACCCTTTGTTATCTCTTTGTTTTCTATAAAGATCCACCCTGAGATGGCAATTTACAACTGGAAAAAGCTTTATCCTAAATGAGGTATCAGCTTGTGTTTACTGATGACCACTGGTGGCTGTTCCTAACTGCTAATTTAGCATCCTTACAATAAACCATGATTAAATTATTGAACTCTTTCCTTTTCCTCTCATCACTGAATTCTGTGTTTGTAACACACTGAACACATCTAAAATAACCTCTGCTACCCTAATTAGGTGTTTGCTCATTAAATCTACGTCAGCTCTGGCTGGAGGACTCACCAGGGCAGAGCCCACCTCATCAGCAGTGTTTGCAGCTCTCAGCACAATGTCAATATTTTCCCCAAACTGCGGTTTCTAACTAGCATTACAAACCTCAGCTTGAATGGATTTGACAGGACAGTGCATCAGCACGAGAGGGAGTCAGGAGATATTTTGCTAGATCAATTCTTAAACAAATGTGTTGTGCAGGTAAAATCAGGGGCTGCGTGGATAAAGACAGCAGCTCAGTGAGAGGTGGCATTTTATTTCTGGAGTTCAGCCTTGCAGTCAAGCCATGTTCACTCTTCACATGCTTCCCCTGAGGCCCAGTCCTCAAGGAAGAAATTTATGTCTCTTCATGCAAACGAGACAGAGAAAATTGTAGGGTCAAAGTGCACGTGATGACAAGCTTGACAAAGGTGCCCCAAAGTTTTCACAATTCAATTTTATTTAATAGGAAAATAAAAAAGAAATCTTTCTAAGCCTTGAGCTTGTTCCAGAGGCAAGACAGTAAACAGATCACTGTAACATCTGGGCTTACTGATTCCTTTTCTCTTATTCATTTTTGAATTGCTCTCTAACGGACAAGGGGTTAAATTAAATCATCAAGGAGGGGGGAAAGGAAAAGGAAAGTAAAAGTGCACCTGGGTGCAGCACTTAGCACTGTCCACAGCACAAAGCATTTCAAGGGTGTGTTGTCCACACTGTATCAGAGCTGTGGCTCCTTCTCTGACAGACTTCTCTAAAAACTGTGACAATTTTCACTGTGAACAACACTGAAGGACAGGAACTTGATTCCATCATTTCATGGCTGTCAGCCCCACAGACAGGAAGGTATATTTTAGGACAACACACTTTCCAGCAGCTGCTTGCATGAATAAGAACACACTTCCATCATTAGTCATTTAGCCCATATAATGTGACAACAACATTTGTTACACAGGCTCAGGGATTCATGACAGTAGCAAGAATCCAGCATTGTTCTTTATATAATTTGCATGTGTTGAGTGCTTCAAGGAGACAAAGTGTTTGAACACCAATAACATTTGTCTTCCTGCTACCTTAATTTACTGGGTAGGGCTGAGAGAGGATTGATTTCCAAGGCTTCAGAACCTTGGGAGGAAACACTGCTGGGTCAGTCCCCCACTGTGATGCCAGGCTCTGGCTGCAGGTGACTCATGGTGCAATTGCCGTTGGAAAGTGGGACCAAAAAGGGCACTGATTTTAGCAAACACCTGAAAAACTATAACCACTGATGAGAAAGATTTAACTGGTTTTATCTACAGCATGGGAAAAATTCTGATAGTAGAATTATCCCTCATTCCACTCTCACCAAGTCCACTCTGCAGCAGCATCCAGCCTTTGCCAGGTGCCTCCCAGCAAGCTCCCACACATAGCCAATCCTCCGAGGATTTCCCTTCCCCTTGCACATCTGCATGGAAAGGGAATGACAACTCTAAGTGCTCACTTCCACCCAATTGCTTTGCTGAAGCCTCAATTCCATGACATCAAACACATGAATATGCCATTTGGGTTGATCCTGCAGCATTTGAACACCGCAGCTGAAGGAAGCTGTGATGAGCAAACCCTTGAGAAAGAACTGACTGCTGCAGAATTAAGGTAGCAATTAAAGTGTGGAGGTTGGTGTGTATTTACCTTGCAGCTTTTCACCAGGTTCTCTGACAGCCTGGTAAATACAGACCAGGCACTTGGAGAGGCTCAGCTCTGACAGGAAAAAAAGGTGAGAGTGAAAGCCAAGTGCAATCCACTTGGATTGCTGGAACGTTCCAGATTAGCCAAGTGAAAGGGAGGAGATGGCTCAGGACTGCACAAACTTTGTGCTGGGTCTCAAAAACAGCCTCTCCTTTTGGCACCCACAGCTCCTTTGCACTCCAGCGTACACAGGAAATCTAATTTCTATCCCCAAACTGGACAGGGAACCAGCTCACTGAAAAACACACCCCACCAAGACTCCTCTGAACAAGCACAATAGGCTAAGAAGGAGAAAAATCCTGGAGTCCACATCCATATTGTCCAGCCCTGCCATGCCTGCTCACACCATTCAATTAAGAAAAAACACTTTTAATTGATAGTAGAAATAATGTTTCCTAAATCTCAGTTGTTCTGTGAGTATCAGTCAGTGCCAAAGCCCGGATAAATTTATGTTGCATCTCATATACAATTCAAAATATAGTTCTAAGTATGAAAACAAACCACACTGCTTGCCATGCACCACAGGGTTTTGTGTTTATTTTCCAAACAGCCATGCCAGAGATGCTTCAGGCCTACTAGAAATTTCTTAACATCTGATGCATAATGGAAATATTTAATGTAGCATAAACACTCCTCTGTTCTTCCCCCCCTCCATTTCTTAAGTGGTAACCAAAGCCCTGTTTTGTTGCATATAGATGAGCAAGGATTAATTCCACTTAATTGCTGTCTAAAAGATCTTGAAACCAGGATTAGAGATTTCCTACCTGAAAAGAAAAGTAGCTGGCACAGTCCAGCAGAAGGACCCCCAGTCAGAGCTTTGCAGAAGTGCACACTTTAATCACAACAACATTTGGAATCCCAGGATTTCCTCTCCCACTCCCCAAAACCATCCACATTTCCCTTCCAGAGGAAAACCATTCTGACCCTTCCAAATGAAGCCTGTGAGACCAGGCTGCCTTTCAAAATTCCATGTGATAGGATGCAAAAAAATAGTTGCTAAGGTTTTTCATGCCTATGACCATCACGTTAAAAAGTAACTTCAGGAATTCAAGGTTCTAGTGACCTATATACTGCCAGCTTTTAAAAAGACATAAGAAGAAACATTATGGAAACAGCTATGTAAATATAGTTCATTTAATAAAAATGTAAATAAGATTCACAGAAGAGACTTAGAAACCTTGAAATATTTATTTTAAATGAAAGGGATTAAGTCTTCAAGGTAAAATTTGTTTCTAAACTTGCAACTCCAGTATTCTAGGGTTATTGTGATTTATTTTATTTATTAAGGGGAAAGTTCTTATAAAATAAATACATTAAGCTACTCTAACATACTTACTGCTACTTTTTATCTCCTTTCAAGGATTTTTGATCGTTGCCACCCCGGTCTGGATTCAGCACATTAGAGAAGAAATATTCAATATCTCATTAGTGGTGTTTTCCAGCCTTAATCATTTCCACAAATACATTTGCCCTTTTGCATTCATACCTGGTTTTGCTTGAAAGCATCTGACACAGAAAACCTGACTGAAGATGAAACAAAGAAACCAGAAAAAAAAAAAAAGACCTAAGTAAGCATCCTAGAGAATTTATTTATAGAAAAACAAAGGAAGGAAATGGAAGGATTATTTGGAGCTTCTTTACCTACAAAACAGAAACAAAGACTGATGATCTGAGCCCCCTGATTTACTGGCAACACAACACCAGCAATACTTAAATAGCATCTTACTTGTACTTTCAATGATGGACCAGCTGAGAAATTGTATTTGTAGTCTTCTAGGAAAAGAAGCTGGTGCTTTTAGGAAATATTTATATTGAGTTTGCGAGGCTGTTTTTCTGCATTCAATTTTACTAACACCTTCTCACATGGAAGCCACCTGTGCTTCCCGCTAAAGCATTATCCAAAAGAGACATTGATATCTGCCTTCTAATGTCAAAGTTTCTTTGAAGATCTGGGAAAAAAAATAAAGGATTGACAGGAGAATTCAAAGGAATGGATGAGGTAGATGCTATCCAACAGAAAAAAATAAACCTTGTGAAGATTTTTCAACTATGGCAAAACTTTACGACTTTTTGTCCCTCAAAATACACTGTGGAGAGATAAAAGTAAGAAGTGAGATGTAGAATCACAGAATGACTGAGGCTGGAAAAGCCCTCCCAGCCCATCGAGTTCAAGCTGTGCCCGATGCCCACCTTGTCCCCAGCCCAGAGCTCTCAGTGCCACCTCCAGCCCTTCCTGGGACACCTCCAGGGATGGGCACTCCAAACCTCCCTGGGCAGCCCCTGCCAAGGCCTGAGCACCCTTTCCATGGGGAAATTCCTGCTGCTGTCCAACCTGAGCCTCCCCTGGCCCAGCCTGAGGCCGTTCCCTCTCCTCCTGTCCCTGTTCCCTGGGAGCAGAGCCCGACCCCCCCCGGCTGCCCCCTCCTGTCAGGGAGTTGTGCAGAGCCACAAGGTCCCCCCTGAGCCTCCTTTTCTCCAGGCTGAGCCCCTTTCCCAGCTCCCTCAGCCTCTCCTGGGGCTCCAGCCCCTTCTCAGCTCCCTCAGCCTCTCCTGGGGCTCCAGCCCCTTCCCAGCTCCGTTCCCTTCCCTGGACACGCTCCAGCCCCTCCAGGTCTCTCTGGCCGTGAGGGACCAGAACTGGACACACAAGAATGAGTTGTGCTATAAACAAATGTGCCAGATTTGTAACACCAGGTGATTAATGTCACATAGGTGCACATTCATGAGGACAAACTAATCCTTATGACCTTCACTGCCTAACTCTTCCCAACCTATTCAGATTGGCAAGAAATAAGATATTCAGATAAGATCGATATTCAGATAGGATCAATATTCAGATGAGATCAGTGAAGCATTTAGCTCAAAGCCACAGTGCTGATGAACTCGAGTTTGGGAATCACTTCTGCAGGACCTCTCCACACCAGTTTATTTCCGACAGAAGTGGGTAAGCAAGGAAACAGAGAATTGCAGTCATCAATCCCAGAAAAGAAAAAGACTTGACTCAGAACTTCAGGATCAGGAGGAGACAGAACTAATGCTTGAACAGAGGAGATGTTTCTCAACCGGTAACGAGAGACCTCAGAGACTTCAGATACTTGAAGTTTGAAGGCCGAGGCAAGAATAACCTGAAACTTGCTATTATCTGCATTGTCATAAACATCTGGTCATCAGAGCCAGGGTTTGTGGGGTGGATTTAAAAAATGTGCAGTACTGAGCCCAAACTATCCTGAGCTCTGCTTCCCCAGAACTGCACTGCAGGTAATTACATTCTTTATTCTAGATGCAATGCAAGCACAAAGGCTGGAGAAGAAAATTTAGAAGCTTTAAAATATTTACAACAGCAGCACCGCTTATATAGATCCTGATATTCGAGTTAATGCTGGATTTTTAATTAGAAATGGTGTTTTCTGGAGAAGCATTTATTAGCTACAGGAAATTAAAAATAATTATGAGCAGGTAAAGAAAAATTAAATAGAACACTGAAACCCACAAATAACAGAAGTCCCAAGTTCCTTTGTGCAAAAGCAGAAATTCAGTGGGATTCAGGAGACAAATGCTTCTGATAAATTTTTCTCACACCCCTCCTTTAGATTATAAAAGGACATCTCAACTCTTTGTGTGCATTTATTTTCAGCTTCCTTGCTCAGAGTATTAACAAGGCTGCTAATTTATAAATTTTTTAGTAGAAACTTGTATTGTGGTAAATAAAAACTACCCACTTCAGCAGCACTTCATGGCCCAAGGAATTCAACCTGACTCAATTCAATTCAGCAAATACTACACATCACAGAAGGAACCACACACAAAATGTTTAATATATTTACTCAAATTCACGTGCCAATATTTGATCCCAGCTGCCTATCAGATCACATTGAGCTAAACAGGGCAAATATCAGGTAATATAAAGCCTGTGAGTGCCCACAGGTGACCTGGGGTGCCTCATCTGCTGCCCTGTCCCTGTCCTTGACCACCAGAACCTGGAATATAACAGAGATTCCAGCCAGATGCCCAGCCTGGATCCCTCCTGAACCTCTGCTGGGTGGAACTCCCCAGCCCTCAGAAGCTCCAGGCTGCCATGGCACAGTTAATTTGGCACCTGGCATAACCCTGGCCAGGCACGGAGGGAGCAAAGCTCAAATCCCATCTGCAGCAAGTGCTGTCAGCTCTCCCCCAGTCTGCACCAGCCCAAACACCGGACCAGGCTCCAAGAAAAGTGTAATTCAGATTTATGAGAAGACATTTCCCATCCAATATAATTGATTACCCGCTGTAATGAGAACAGAACCTAATTTGTACTAACGAACCTGTGCACGATACAGCAAAGCATTTAATAACACGAGACCACAAAATGCCGAGCCAGATGTCACTGATGGGGAGGATAATTTTCCCAGATGGATATGTTTCCTCTCCATTTTGCTGCCTTCGGGTTGGAGAAGGTGGCATTTTGCTCAGGAGATGGCTCTGATCTCCCCCATGCATTAGTTTTGTGCCATCACAGCCTGTGTTCTACACCAAGACACTTTCCTGTCCCCGTGAAAGCATGGAAATGCTTGTCTGCCCTGGCAAATTTTGATAAATGTAACATCAGATTAAAAATCATACAACTGCACATGGACAATCTGAGCAAGATTGAAGCTAACACATCTCTTTGGGTCTGTTACAGAAGAAAAATGAGATTGAAACTCTTGACATTTTTAAAACATTCAGTTGTGGATCTGGTGTGGAAATGAAACAACACATATACGTTATACCAATAAAAATATGCCTTGGTGGGAAAAAAGCAAACCGTGTAGTGTTAAAATGATTCCATTTGTTTGCTTGATTTTTAAGTTTTTTGCATACTAGGACTGGTTATAAAATGAACAAACTGTGGATTTTTCCATGCAAAATAGTAATTAGCATTAAGGACAGCCATGGATTGCATACATTTGAAACAGGAATACTCCTTATCTCATCTGCTAAAATTACAAAGCCTTTTCCCTAAGTGTCAGGGTGTGCTGTAAAAAGACACAGAACTGCTCAAACTATAAAATTAAAAGCTGAAATTCAGCTTTACGTACCAGAATGCAAACTCAGATTCAAAGCAGTCAGAGCCTGTAGCACAGACCAGCATGGTTATTTTGGTGGGTTCATTCCCAAACACACTGAACTCTCTAAATCAATTATTTTTCCAGAAGACAGCCTGCACACATTCTCTCCTCTATATGCAATCAATCCTAGTGAAAATTATCCAAAGTAGGTTGCAAATAGATCCCCTGATTTTGCAGCCTTCACCAAATTATACAAGTAAAATGCAAAAGGAGAACAGTAGGTCTGGGTAGCAGACGAGGCGTTGCTCTTAATGAAGAAAAGGCAAGTATTTAAATTGAGAAGGCATCTTGATGCCTTCTATGCAAGCTGAATAGCAGAACATAATAGGAAAATAAACCAGCTATCAGCCAAGATAAATAGGAATGCATCAACAGGGACTGTACGGAATTAGAATGGCGCAGCAAGAGAAGCAAAGACTTTAGAAGAATATACTAAAATTTTTACTTTGCATTATAATGACATCTTGGAAGCAGATGGCAAAATGCCACTAGAACAGGAAGATGTCAAGAAATAATAGTGTCAGCAGCTATATAAAGAGCTAAAAGATGCTCCAGACTACCTTGTGTTTGTAAGGCTGTGCTTTACAAAGTCTTAAAATAATTTCATCAATGCAAGCAAAACCAGCAAAGACACTGCAAACTCTTGCCTAGCCCACCAGTCACTTTTAAAAACAGAATCTGGGTTCTGGATCAAGCCACATTCAGGAAACAAGGAGAACATATTTTAACATATTCTAAAGAAGTATTATTGTCATAATTCATTACAAACTGTACACGGCTCAATACATGCTTAGGGCTGCTTATTAAATTTGTCATGATTAATTAGGAATTGTTCAGAAGAGTTCACAGAAATTGATTGGGGAAACCACTTTGAATGTGAAGGCTAGCATCAATATCATCAATAAATCCTTTGTGATCTCTAGTGAACTGAAAACAAACTAAAATATGGGTCTATATAGGAGCATAAAAGGATTCAGAATAATTCATAAAAGACAATTTGTGGAACACCATAAGTCTCCCAACCTGCCTTCCTTACATTCCCAAGTAAGCCCTGGATGTTTGTTTTACAAGGAGTGGCTCTCAGTGCCACACACAGCGGAGATCACATCCAGTGGGAAAAGGAAGGGACAAGAGATGACAAACCAGGAAGGGAAAATAAACAGCAATATGTGCTCAAGGAGCTCTGGTTATTTAGCTACACTTGGTGGGAGGATGGACTTTGAGGCAGGAAAGAGAGAAAAGATGGAGAAGGGATGGAGGGGCAGCTCCAAAGCCTCCCTGCCTGGCCTGTCAAGGCTGTACAGCCACGTGCCAGGTCAATTTAAAGGCTGGTTTTGGAGGGCCTTGGGAATTAAGATGAACAATTTACCAATTCTGCAGCCAGGGTGTGACTCCAAGAAATCCTGCACAGCACTAGGACTTGTCAGACAGTCCCTCAGTACACACAGTTTTGGTTTTCTGCTGTTTCTTTGTAAATTTGTCGAATGAAGAGCTTATCCCAAACTTTCTGAGAAATACTAATGCTAGGGCTGTCTTTAAAATTAACTCTATTATATGAAAAAAAAACTAAAAGAAACTAAACCAATCATTTTATGTTAAGTTGCATATGCAGCAAGTCCCTCAGTTCTCAAGTTTTTATTATTTTATATAAATCGGAGCATGCCTTTGACTGACGGAGCACCAAAAATCAGCACGATGGGCTCAGTGCAGTCTGGGGACACAGAATGAAGAGCAACCCACAGCACCAGCCTCAGCTCCCCCAAACCTGCCTGCAGGGAAACAAACCAGCTGCAGCACAAAAACAAACCCAAAAACATCAGTCCAAAAATACCGCATTCATTGTAGTTATTAATATTTTACATTTTTGGTTTTTTTCACGCACCTATTTGTGCATTTGTATTTAAAGCAGCTAGGAACAAGCCCTTAATTCCCAGTTGATTTGAGGACGCTGGATATCTCCAGCTGCAGAGGAATCTGTCAAAACAAAGGTAGAAATAATTTGCTGACTTCAGCAAACAGAGTTGAACTCTCTAATTTAACCATTTTCCATGTATAACATGGGGGTTGTTAGATCATTTGGGTAATAAAACACAGATTGTTGTCTGGATCAGTTATTTTAGGGATATAGCACATGGAGAACATATCTTTCAATTTATTCCCCCAAAGGCTGTAAAAGCAGCCATAAAGCAATCAGAAAGCAGGTAAAGAATGACTTTTATGGCAGGCTAAATGAATGATAATTAGGCAACTAAACAGGAGACACAAGTAGATGGAAATCTTTGTTTCCTCGTCCTGTCAAGCCTTTAGGCTTGAAAATCCTGCTGACAATCCTGAGGAGTTTGGGTATGTAACTATTAGCAGGGACACATTGCCAAAGCCACTGTGCTGGGTTTTGGCAATTTAAACCAATCCAGGAATGCATCCAGGAATGACTCATCGAGGCAATAAATCCAAGGGAAGGGGGTCGGGAAGGGAAGTTCCATCTCCCAACACAATCCCCACGTTTGAAAGGAAAATTCACATTGGGTTGAAATGCACAAAAAAGCTGAAGGCACGAAGGTACTGAAAGCCTTGAGGAGAAACACAGCCCTTTCTCCCTGTGATGCTCAGATTTGTATCTTCCCAAAACAAAGACAGATTTTTAACCCCTTTCAAGCCAAGTTTCCATAGCAGGTAGAAAATAAGAACACATGACATTTTTACATATTATTGCGTTTCCTCTGTTACTTTATTTTCTTCAAGATTTGTTCTAAACTGCTGCAAAGTCAGACTGGTGGTTTTGGGTCACAGGTTGGAATTAGATGCTACACACACACGTTCTAGATATGTTCTACTACACTCAACTTGAGAGTTGCTAACTTCTGCCTCAGCTCTTTTGGGAGGATTCTTCCACTCAGCAGAAAATTCCAGTTCTAGAGTTTCACTGCTACCTTACATTATTTCACCACAACGAATAGCCTTGGAGCCTAAAGTTATTTTTATTTTTAGAGTAAAAATAAATGCATTGCAGCATCCTTCCTTATTATCTCTTTTTTTAGAAAGAGGGGTAAAAAACACTTAAGGGCATTTCTAACAGTCAAGGCCACAGAAGTAAAAGACACAGAGACCTTTCCTCTTGAAATTCAGCCAAAATGTGGTGCAATATATATATATAAGGTGTTGTATCTGGACATAGAAGATATTCAAGGGAACAATAGCTTTTGAAAAAGTAATTTGTACCATATTTCACAACATAATGAAGACCTTTATTTGTGTTGATGTTTTCAACACCACAGAACAGGCCTTGCACATAATTGCATCCAACTCCTCCTCACCTCTTTTGAAATAACGGGCAATAATTTCTCCCATATGGTTTGTATGGGTTTATTCTGCCCCCGAAATGTGTGAATCTGTATCAAACAAACCAAATTAGAAATCCTTGTGTGGTTACCATCAAGGCACTGGGTAACCAAACTTTGGTAAACCAACTTTAAATAATGTTTTACTCCAGATTGGATTGACCTCTTCCCACTGTGCCACACTTCAGACACTGAAGTGAGCACAGCCGAGGAACTGAGAATGGGGGGTTTATTTACAAAACAAAAAAGAGCATCCTGGCAGCTGCCACAGATGCATGACATGGGCTGTCTCACCATCCAGCATTATCCACCAAGTCACAAGTTTGGCAAAGCAGCTCTGTGAAATTATTTCATATTGGCCTCTCTGGTGGGTTGCGAGATGAGTGCTCTACAATTCCTTGCATGGCCTCTGTGTCCAAGGTGGAAAAACAAAAACAAAACAAAATTTATGTTGCCTTCTGTCACAGACAACTCATGTCAGCAGGTTTAATACTCCTGCAAGGTTGTTTTTAATGCCACACAATTATCCTGGCTGAATTATCCAAGTTCCTCTCTAAGTTCTGCCCATACACCCTCAAAAAAGGGGTCCCATCAAAGTTTCTCTGCCTTCCAGCCTGGAGAGGTTGCTCTGTACAGACCCCACTGATTTTTCCTGAATGTTCACAAAAGAGTCATGACAGTTTCCCTAACTGTGCCCTTAATTATGTGTAAACACGTCATTTCTGAGAATTGCCACAGGAAAAAAAATTGTGAAAAGCAAATGAGTGAATTTTTATTTTGCTAGAGAAAAAGAGTTTTTCAAGGCACCCAGTGGCACAAGAACTGCAACTCAAGCAGAGGAAGCAAGTCTTCAATTGTAGTTAATGACAAAGGTTTAAAAAGTTTGTAATCTAGGAAAGTGTTGAATAAGTCAAAGGAGGTTTTTAGAGCCAGGGACAACCAGAAAAACCACTTGGTCTTGCTAAATCCATTTGACACCAAGGAGGTGACCTGTGAATTACAGAGAGGTTCTGAGTAAATAAGGATCAGAGGAGCAACACTTGAAATAAAGGAGGCAAAACAGAGAAGATGCTGTCACATTAATATCCAAGTATTAACCTACACACAACAGAGTGAGAGCAAGAAATCTGGGAGAAAAGTCCTAAGCAGCAGAGTAGCCTTGAGAAAGACACAAAGGGAATGAAAGAAGGACCTATGTGAGGAAATCAGAGAGGAAGGGCACAATAAACTGGTACAAGAGCACAGAAGTCACAGCTTGAGAGGGATGATGATTTAAACAGTGATCCTTAGCAGGAAGAGGAGTGGGAAGTTCAGGCTGGAATAGCTGCATAATTATCAACTCTCCTCCAATATCAAAATGATAATTACAGCTCAGCTTCCCTTGCCTTTTTTTTCTCTTAAGGAACTTCTTTTTCATTAAAACATGGAAACATAAGATGGAGGTGTAGGAAGGCTGTGCCTGGCACCTGGTATTTAATCATCCTATCTTCTGACACTGCAAACTTCATTATATCCCCCCATAATCTTGTCTGGTGTCATTGTGTATTACAACTTCTGTTCTCAATAAAAGGATTGTTTAAGCTAACACTGCATGGATATCTCCATGAATTTATGCTGACTGGTCCAAAATTAGCTACAGGTGCCCCTTGCCTCCCTCTTAATAACCCCTGGTGCTGCAGTAACACATCTCCAGCCTGCTGATGCTTCCACTGTTGCCTAGGAGCACCCAGAGACCTCAGTGCTCTCTCTTCACACCTTAAGAGATCTAATCCTCTCAAATTGTACAATTATTTCAATTTCTCAAACTTTACTAATTGAATAGGTTCTATCCCTTCTGTGTAATTTGCCCAGAAAGGTGGGGAGCTCACAAGAGATTTCTCATGGGAATCTGCTTTTGGAAAGACTCTGCTTCATGGATAACCTTTGTCACAGAGTATTGGCCAGGTACCACAGTTACCACTCAGGGGGTGGAGTCCCCATCCCTGGAGGTGTCCCAGGAAGGGCTGGAGGTGGCACTCAGAGCCCTGGGCTGGGGACAAGTTGGGGATCAGGCACAGAGTGGACTCGATGGTCTGGGAGGGCTTTCCCAACCTCAGTGATTCCAGGATTCAGATGGACCTTGGCACTAGGGAACCTTTGCAGAAGAGAATATCCCAACCAGCGCCCAAATAAGACAACACACATTAGAAACAACCAATAAAGGCAGAATTTTGTGATCAGAACTGCTGATCCAAACAGGGACTTACTCCCTTAAACAATCAAGTTTTGTCATCTGTGCCCGAGCTGTTTTTCACACATATCCACACCCATGGCACCTATTTCCACTGAAAAGTCAGATCTACTTGATCTTCTGCAGACAAAATCCTGACCCACTCTGAGGCCCAGCCTTGTTCCAAGCAGCAGGCTGGCCTAAGGCATCCCAAAGCACCCTACAGTGACAAGTATTCTGATGTACGAGCAAAATGAATAAAATTCACTATGTTCCCACTCCTACAAACAAAACACTGATGTATGTTAATATTACTTTATAATGCCAGTGTTTAAAAGGCCTCAGAGCCCATTCAAACACAGCTGAATATTGAAAATTGAACAACAAAGTCAGTCTCTCTACTTTCATCATTGTAACTCTGAGAAAGGGCCTTATAAGATTTTTAATTGCAACACAAGTTGGGTTCTTTTGGTTTGGGCTTAGGGGTTTTTTTTGGGGGGGGCGATGTTGTTTTATGGTGTGGCTTTTTGGGTTTTGGTGGGGTTTTTTTTGGTTGTTTTGGGTTTTCTCTGGTTGTTTTTTTTTGGTTTGTTTTTTTTTTTTTTTTTCTTCACTTTGCTCATACTCCACATGATGCTAAAGAAACAGGAGAGACAAAACTCTAGCTAAGTTTAATTTACACAGAGTCTTTTCCTGGCGTGATCTCGGATGAATTTAACATTAAAGCAGAGCAGGAGAGTCCATGCACTCATGCAATAAGGCACAGGCAATTACCTCTGACCAGCTCCCCGCTACCCAAAATAAAGCAATTCCCAGGCTGAGGTTAATCTGCCGTCCATCACCTGTATTCCTGAAGTTTTAACATGTCATGAGAGACAGTGGGAGAGATAATCACTGACCTGGAGCTCGTTCCCTCCCCAGCCCTTCACAAATCACAGCTGGTAATAAGGAGTGCAACATATTTAGAAATACACAGATTATGATATTGATCCTCTCCTCACACTGGATCACGAGCATCTCTCTCTTCTACCTGATAATATTTCAATTTAAAATGTGCTTAAATCCACTTTTATGTGTTCCTTTGGTGGCTTCACTGAAAGGCCAGAAAGAGGAAAAAAGCCCTTTTATTTCAATAATACTCAGTAATGATTTTGTCCCCAAAACTTTTACTTTGAATGAGACTCCTTTAAGCAAGAAAAATCGGTGAACACAAAGCCAAACAAATATAAGAGCAAACTCACTGCTGTGCACCCCTAAAATGAGCAACTGCCAACTATGTCAGTTCTTCCCAACTCTTTTTTCCAGAGTTCCTCCCATTTCAAGCAAACCTGTCTGCATATTGTGGCTGGAAAGGAAGACACCTCTATTGCTCTGACAAAGGACAAACAAATATATTAAATATATATTATATATATGCATGTATATGTTAGGATAACAGGAAGTACCTAGCAACAGAAATTAGGCCAGACGAGTGAAAAGATACTTTGAAGAAACATTAATTAAGAAACATACTATTAATTTAGTGTTAGAACAAAAAAGAATAATAATCTGAGTCTAGCTAGTATTTACCTATGAATTCTAATACAGGACAGTTGAGGTACTGACTGAAAAAAGAAATTTATTTTTGAAGCTATCAATGGTATTAAAGAAGGCGTCACCCAAACTTAAACAAGACTTCCAAGAAGCAAAGGCCAGTAAAAATTCTTCTTTTACAGACGGTATAAAATGGTCACATGTAGACTGCAAACAAAATGAAATCCATACAAGAAAGAAATACTGAAAAGTAAACATTTCTAGTGAAGGAAAAAAGGGAAGATATCAGTGAGATATTAAATAACCTGCACTAGGATATTTGCAGTTCAACATAAACATAAGTGATCAGGAAACGTGTATATAATAATATGAGAGAAAACATATTAAATGTATATTAAATTAAATTATTTAAATTTTTGTGGGTTTTTTGTTGTTTGTTTTTTTTTAATTTTAACTATCACCTCATGGAAGATCTACAAGAAGAAATATGAAATTACAGTATCATGGCAGGTGAAAATTAAATAAACTCAGTCTGGTTGCCTTGTGAACGAGTTCTTTTTTTGCATAAAAAGCATAGACCCTTATCACATTTTGGAAAAGAGAATCAACTCCCCATCTTTGTGGCTGTCAATATATCCCACATTATGTCAGGAATTCAGGAAAGACAGAGGGCATAGAACACAAAGCATCCTCAGGCCTCCAAGCGTTGTGTGCCCACGTCTCAAATACCTCACTCATCAGCACTCGCAGGTTCCTGTGACTCAGAGAGCAGCTCCGAGGATGCAGAACAAAGGATTTGATCAGAGGAATGGAAAGGATTTTGCAGAAAGCCAACTCCATGCAGTAATTTTCGAAAATAAGTGGCTGAGGAGAAATATGATCGAGGTCTATAAAACGAGGAGCAGCACAGAGATAGTGAATAGGCAATGATTTTTCATTATTTGCCATTATTCAAGACATAAGTGGAACAAAATGAAATTATGAACAAGCAGTTCAAAACAACCAAGAAGAAGGACTTTCCCTTCGCAACTCATAATTAAATCATACAGCTCATTACCCCAGCATGGTGCTTCTGCCAAGAGTATAAATTTTTTCAGAAGGAATTAGATAAATTCCTGGAGGGAATGTCCACCCTCAAAGCACTAGAAGCAACTGCTCCATGTATTAGTGGAGCTGGGAGAATAGAATGGAACAGGCTGAGTGTGCAGAGCCACCCAGAGAGGTGTCACAGCCTGTCACCCACCTTGGGGACGGGACCCTGGTGAACACGAGGACGCAGAGCTCATGTTCTCCTCAAGCACCCCATCATCACATGGCAGAGCCTCGAGTCCCTTAGCTTAAAAAATGTAGGACAGGGAACTAAATGAGTCTTATAAAGTTATGATTAAAGTCTCAGACTCTCAGATTGTCCTACACACACAGAAAAGATGATTTTGGCTCAGTTATGTCACTTTTCCATAAAACTCAAGGCCACCAAGCAGTTGGGATGTAGAAATTTCTTCAGCAGATTTAAGATGACTTTAATTTCTCAAGCAGTTTGAGGGTCAACCTAAAGCATTTTGAACATTTAAGTTAAATATCTTTCTATTAAACACCTTAAGAATAACGGGATGCTTGTGGCCACCTGGAGGAAACACTTGGTAAAAACTAAAATGGGATTGTAAAGGTCTGAAAAATCCCTTTGTTCTCATTTCATGTCCCTGAACAGAGAAGCTTAAATTGTCACTGATTTTTCAGTTTCACTGGCAAAACTGAAGAAGCTTCTCATTGGTAGAAATTCTCTAATGCTTGAGCAAGAAACACTCAAACACTTTCACTGTTGAGATTACTGGGACTCCACCTCCCATCAAGGCACAATACATTTCAGTGACAGCTCTGGTACCACCTTCAGTTCAAAGAGAGAACTCTCCCCAAAAACTCCTTTCATCTTGCAGGAGAACTGTTCCTGTTCTGATTGACAGAACAGAAATGGACCATTCATGCACCAATATGAGAAATCCCCACTAGGAGTGCAAGACCCTAAAATAATCTGCAGTATTTCCAGACTGGGAGCCTACACTGCAGAGGGATCGGTCTCAGGAGAAACCAACTCCAGGTGAAATTGGTGGATTTATAACCAATAATATTTCACTTAGATTTAGCTCCTGCTGCCCCTGCTGCACAGGTAATCCCCTCCTAAACCTCAGCTGCAGGAATACTGTGCATCTCCTGCTGCCCTGTGGAATCCCAAATGGACCAAACTCAAGGAAAGGCTGATGGGGCTGTCCACCTCCAGCCACTCGAATGAACAAAAAAGGGAAAAGAAACGTGGTAGAAAAATAACTCAAAAAGTGTTTGCTTCAACAAGGTCTCTGTAGCCCTCTTCTTTAGCGGTTTTTATTCTGATGACCCATTTATTGATAGCAAATCTTGAGAGCTCAGGAAATGTAGATTAACTCTGGGAATTGTCTGCTTCAGATTTCTTGTTCTATTTTCTCTTCCTTTCCTCCACATTTCCAGTCAACTACTTTGGTATTTCTGTCAATGACAAAAAGATTAAAGTCAACTTGAGTGCCTATTTTCCAAATTTGCTTTGATTTGAGAGGAAAGTACTCCCAGAAAGAGAAATCTACCAGACTGATTAATTAATGTTCTTATTCATTAACTGATTGTTGAAAAAAAAATAAAATAAAATTATACTATAGTAATGTGCTAATATCCCCTGCAGTTAGCCTGCTGTCCAGGAAATGCTTTAAGATTAAGAAAATAAGCATTAAATATAGTTAACATCCACCCAAGGATAAGACTAAGATTAATTAAAAACCCAACAATATCACTATTTCCAATATACTCTAATTCTGTATTATCCAAGGTTCTAAAAACACCCCTCAATTGCTTTGTTAATTATGTAAGGTAAACACCAGCAATATATTAAATTCACATGTGGTAAATTCAACATGGGGTATTAAGGAAAGTGCATAGAAAGTCTAATTAGACATTTTAAAAGTTTTAGATGTGCTTTCATGATCAAACAATGCAGTATAAAACAAATATTTAACACTTAAAACACAGCTACTCCGATAAGCATAATTTGGAAACCTTTAATGAATTCACCTCAATTAGCCTTTCATTAAATAGCTCATTAAAAACTGATTTGAATATTGGTCCAGAAGAAATCCTCATTCAGCTGTTACGATCGGATAGGGAGCCAGTGGAGGTAAGGTTAAACACACACTTTGGAACTGTCTGAAAGTCAGATTTGTTCCAGGGAAAAAGCCCTCAGCTTTCTATGACATCCATATCAGATAAACTGAGCATGTGGCACAAACCCTGGAAAATGTAGGGATTGGATTTTTCTGGCTTAGTTCTGTTCAGAAGGAAATCAGACCAAGGAATGAACTAAACCTTCTTGAATATGTGCCAGGTCCGTGTCACCAACTCCATTCCCATCTGTACTTTCAGAAAAACAATGGTTATTTTTTTTTAAAAAAGGCTAATTTTAACTTGTCTTTTCAGTGGAAACGTCACCTTACAAACACATGGACAACAAATACAGAGGCAGGGAGACATTTAAAAGAGCAAACTCATTCATGGGTGTTTGAAAAACATGGTCCAACCCTGACTGTATTCATTTACAGAAGCAATGTTTCTGTAGCCATTGTGGCTTAGGGATATGGCAAGGAGAATTTATTGCAGAGGTATACATTGTTTTTATTAAACTAATGGATCAGATGAGTGGAAAAATGCCCCTAATTGCCTCCATGCTACTTCAGTTGATCTAACAAAAGATTTTATTCCTCCATGACCTTCACTTCAAATACAGCTCAAGGCTTTACACGGTTTCAGGTCAAGTTAACTTGGAAACTTGGGAGAGCTTTAAGTGGAATAAAATCGAGACCCAGAGAGAGGAACACAAAAGAGTAGGGCCAGGCTGGAGGCAGGAAAGAGACAAAGTCAAAACATACCTTTGTATGCGACTTTAATAAGTGCACAGCATGGAAGCACTTCTCTTTCTTTTCTTTTCCCTTTTGCTTCACTGAGAGGGAAACTAATTCAGGGACAAGACCGTGTCGTGTTGGCTCGGCCTTGTGTTCAGAGGGATGTTTTGCTGCATTACCTGGAAGAGGTCACTGAACAGTTGGACTTGAAATTGTCTAAATCCAAGCCACGTTCTGTCATTCACATATGTTGCAAAGTGTGCAGAGCCTACAGAATCCTTCTCCATCCCAGGGAAAAGAGCTCAGGAGCAGTTTGTGCCCGTGAGCTCCTGCACGGCGGCTTTAGGCAGGGTCTTTACCTCCCCCTGCACTGCAGAAAGGTCAGAGGGAGAGCAGCCTCCAAACAAGGGCTGACAGCAACCCCAGCTCCTCGTGGGCACCAGGCAGCAGCGTTATTAGCATAGAAATCCAAATACAATGCAGAGTAAACACCAATAATAATGTTGCAGCCATTAATAATTTAAATCCAATAACAGCAGCACCTCACGAGCCCATGCAAACGTTATGAACGCCTCCAACTCAGCTCGGCCTAGGAAGGCATTTCTGAATCGTTTTGCTTTGTTCCATCAATGATTAATACATATGGATGGACACTTAACAAGGCACTCACATGGAAATAAGTGCTGATACTCCAGGCCTGGGAAGCGATCGATAACTTTTAACATGTGCATTTTCCTCTCGTGTCTCTGAGCACACCAGGGCTCCCAGGGGCACCCAGAGACCACTGAAACAAATGCATTGGAGGAGCTATCAAAGGCTGCTGAGCACCAGTGCATCACCTCTGACTCAGAAATCCAGGGATCCCGGCAGGCTCATGGGAAGAGCTGGGGAGGTGCTGATGCACTGCTCTGACAGGACTCCCTACAACCTTCCCCATCCCTGCGGACACTGCTCTGATCCACTCCGGTGCTCTCGTGCTGTTGGGAACAAAACAAATGCTAAGCACTGTATTTGAGCAGATAAATACGGATTTGAGCAGATAATCACTCAGGAACAAGCATTATTTCAGGAAGGTCAGTGCTGCCTGGCAGACTGACCCGTCCCTCTGCACAGTTCCTGCACTCTCAGGGAACATTCCCGAGCTCCAGCTGGGTGTGCGAGCAGGACTGCCTCCCCTGGGGGCTCTTCCCCTCACAGGCACTCACACATGCTCCTGCCTTTTCATTCCATAAAGACTGAGGGAAAAATCCCTCAAGGAAGCTCCTTCCTTCTCTCCCTGTCGAGGCCAAGACTGGCACAAACACATCCCACTGCTCCCAAAATTCCCCTTCCTGCCCTTTCCTCCTCCTTGCCCACTGCTCTCAGGGAACACCCAGGAGCAAACACAAGGGCTTGCAGGCAGCTGCACCTCACAGCAATTGAACCTCCACACCACAACAACCTCACAGATGCCAGAGTTTTTCCTGGAGTGTTCATTACTTTAAAATACTCCAGACGTATTTGAGATTTCTCTCTTTTAAAAGAAGACCTTCAGGTAGATGTGCCAATAAGTTACACCGGAAACAGGAAAGAAAGTGCATTGTTAATATTAGAGAGTTACCTGGACAGGCTTGACAGAATAAGATGTAAAGTTCAGAAGAGAATTCACAGTCCTTGCTCATGTGATGGAGCTCAGCCATTCAGACAATTTCTTTACCTTCCGATCACTTCACAAACCACTGTAATTTCACCAACAGTGAAACCCCTTATGAAAAGTAAGGCGAAGCACAGGCCAGCCCAGCTGATTGCAATGACAACTGCTTTTGCCAGGAATAAAAACCTCAGACTTGCCCTTCTCTGAGTGCACTTCAGGTAGAGGAGGCAGTTCCACAACTGAAGAACATCACCACTGACTGTAAGCATCTTCAAAACTGTTTATGTGTTTAATTACTCATTTTAATTCATATTTCATCCTCCTGGCAGCTCTGAAGAGCTGTAGTCAGCTGTGCAGATCACAAACTCATGCTGAGAGGCTACTTAACACCCAGGCATAAATCCCACTCCCCAAACCCCCACTCACAACAATTACAGGCTAAAGGAAGTAGAGATGGGGGGGAAGTAAAGTAGAAATCACAGATAGAAATTACTTAAAGACAAAAATGGAGAAGCAAAAGGATATTTTTGACTCTTCCATGCCATGGAACAGCACACAGAAATCTTATTTTGCAACCTTAACAGTGAATGAGAAAGATGACCATCAAAGTATCTTATAAGCCAGAGAGAAGCAGAGATCAATAACCAGACACTACAAGAGAATCCATATTAACCTTAGGAATCGAGACAAAACCTCAATCTACAGCTCTTCAAACACAAGTCTGCAGGGAAAAACAGGCAGAAAACACAGTAAGTTTCAATATCCCCAAATCTACCATATCTTTCCTTTTCATAACTCTGGACAATAGTTACTGGTTTAAAATGCTGTACATTTTAAATCTGTAAAGTAATTTTCTTTTCTCACACCCTCTTTTCACCCAGTACATCCAATGGACACGTCTGTGCTCTGTTTACGAGGAGTGACCATTTGATTTCACACCTTCCCTCACAAATCTCTTTTTCTATCAGATTTTATCTATTGTGGATATTGTAGGTTTGCATTCAGGTGTTTTAATTCCTGAACAGAAACAGTAGCTTTTGCAAGAGGAAACTGTTTGATGACTGCACTCCACTTCAATCTGTTTTGTGAATGAGCCCACGCCCGGAACAGAAGCTGGTGTGGGATGGGTGGTGTTTTGGGATCTGAGGATTCCTGGAAGTGTTCAGGGACAGGCTGGATGGAGCTCTGAGCTACCTGGCATTGTGGAAGTGTCCCTGCCCATGGCAGGGGGTAGAACAAGATCCTTCAGGTCCCTTCCAACCCAAACTATTCTGTGATTGTAGCTATAGGGTTGGAAAAAGCAGGCAGAAAAAGATGGGAAAATGGCTTTCAGAGAAGGGTGGGATTCAGGAGTTGCTGCAACCCACTGCAGGGGCACAAACTGCTGCTCCTACTGCAATGCCCCTCTTCTTCCTCATCTTGGGGCCTGACATGCAGGGAATCCCCCACTAAACCCATTTTCTTCATGTGGCTGCATTGTTGTGCTTCTGGATGGAGAAAGAGCTTTTATCCCTTCATCAGTGCAAACCCAGGCAGGGCTGGGACATCCCCATCTTTGCAAACCAGCCCTGCCTCCCAGGAAAAGCTGACCAGGAGCAGCAGACACCCTAAGCGGGAGCTGTGGCCATCATTAGGTAGGGAGTGTTCCAGGTGGAGGCGGATAGCTGGACTGGGAACTCACAGAGGTGACCAGTTCTGCTGCTCTTTCCCATAAAATACCACAGGAACAGCTCCAGGGGCGACCTGAGTGACACAAAATAGAATCTGCTGGAGGGAGAGGAACACACCACACGTGTGCTCCGTGAGGGTAAGTCTCCCATGCTGGGAGGAATCATGCATAATCTGCCCATTATCCCCACTTTTCTCTGGGAAAAGGAAAGCTGCCTCCCATTTGTGTCTGCTCAGGGCAGGATCAAGGAAGACCAGGCTTCATTATTCCAATACTATTTTAAAAATGCCTTGAGAAATTTGATATGTGCTTCTAGGAGAGGGGACTTCCTCTCCAAAAAGGCAGATAAAAGTGAGCTGAACTCCTCTGAGCAACTCTGAGGAATCACTACACTCCTTCCTGCAATTTCTGTGCCATTTCAGAACTGAATCCAAACTGTGCCTCCACAGCAGCGGCTCTGAGGTGATGCTGGAGGAGTGATTAACTTTCCCATCGCCTTCTTATCTTTCATGTTACCATATGTGCACACACTGAAAATGCACAGCGCTTCATACCTACATACCACTGAAAATAAAGAGAATTATTCAAGCATTTTTTCCATTTATTAGTGGAAATGCTGAAGTCTCCTGCTAATAATCTTCTTTTTCAAAAGTTTTTCACAGGATTTTTTTTTGCTTTTTGCTTTTAATCTTCACGTAAGTCAGAACAAAGATGAAGAAGTATCCAATGATTGTGATTCCTGGTAGTAACCCAAACTAAATGGGATCCATACAACCTGAAGCACAAAGTTGTCTCCTGGTGCGTAATAGTGAAATTTCAGTGGCAGGAGTGGATGTTTGTTACTTATATCTGAGCTCAGAATTTGGTCACATATTTCTTTCAAAGCAGTGCAAGTAAGCCTGTTTTTGTGAAGCTTCTATACATGAGACGGTTGCCATTTTTTAAGGCAAAAAAAAAAATCATCAATACAGTATGGAACAAACGAAGACTTGCATATTCTCTTGTTTTCGAGGTTTTATGCCTCTCCTCTTTTCCACTTCTTTTGAAATTGCTCCCACTTGCATCATAATATTCTTCATGACACAAAAAAATTATATTCTCTTTTTCCCCCAAGTTCTGTTTAGCAGTAAACACCTCCAAGAGTTCCTCAGTTTTGAAGAAAACGGTGTCTAACTGAGACACCTTGGTTAAAATATGTCATGATCAAAGATTAAGCCCCTCACCGTGAAAAAAGCAGTTCTTTGTAAGATGCTTAGGAGGATAAAACTTTTTGTGTGACAGATGTCACAATAAAACAAGGTAAAACTGTAAGATCCAGAAACTTATAACAGTATTTTATTCTTCTAGTCACTGATGATAAACGGGGGAGGAAAGGGAAATAACTTACACACATTTATCTTGACACATCAGTTTTGGTGCATACAACATTTAAAGCACTCAAAATTTAAGAAAAAATAATCTTATCATGTTTGTATCAAATGGATTTGTCAATGCTTAGTTGAGTTATATTACAAATTACTGGTTCAGATTAGTGTGTCTCTGGAGATTTACTTGTGTACCTGCAAGCCTCAGGGAGGGAAATATTTTCCTCTCCCATCATTCAGCTGTGGCACAACAGAGCTAACCCTGCCACACTGCTCTGTCCCCAAACCCTGCTGCCTAACACCACCCTGACAGCAATTTCCATATCAACACAGGGCTGCACCAAGGTGAGATTGTGGCCACCACCCCTGGAAGGATTCTGTGATCCTTGCCCCTTCCCGCCATCCCAGTTCCCATTTTCTGCTCTCCCTCTCCTGCCTCCAGCAGGGCTGGATGTGCAAAAGATGTAAACCTTGAGCCAGACACCTTCTGCATTTTCAAGAGATGTTTTAGGGATGTTGGACTGAGTCCAATTTAAAGAGGGAAACCCAAGGTGTGTTCAGCAGGTGGCCAGGGTGGCCTGAAAGGGCCATCAGGCAAGCCCTGACAGCTTCAGGTGTTCAGCTCCGCTGGCTGGACACTCACGTGACAACCCTGCACAAAATTCAGCTGCACAAGTATCAGCCAGGTCCATACAGCTTATAATACATGTGTGCCAACAAGGGAAAAAATTCAGCATTCATTTCCTAAATTATGCATTTCAAACCTTCTTTTATAGATTTTCTTTTTACATTAGAGGAAAAACAAATCAAGTGATAGCAACCAAAGCAAAGAATTCCAGTGCAATACACTGACAACACTTGTGCCTTCCTTTTTAAAGGCTAACTTGGCATTTGCCTTTCAGCTTTGCAGAATAAATTATTACAGTATTCTTATATTCTAATATTCTTAAATTATTAGAGTATTCTCACCTCTCAGTTGCTCTAATGGAACACTGGACTTCCCCGTTTTGCAGAAAATGCAAGATGCTTTTTCTTCACACCAGACACACCCTGAGCCTTCTCCTACATACAATATCATGATTGTCCCACTCTAAGAATACTCAGTAGCTTTCCCACCACATAAAACCTGAAAACAAAATGTTCTTACTCTGAATACCAAAACCAAATTTAAAATATTAAGGGATTTCTGCCTTTATAGCAACAGTCTCCACACAGAAATGCCAAAGGCAGAAGAAATACATTATTTTATTTACACACACAGACCACCAGCTTCATGGTGGAAGGAATAAAACCCTCCCGACAGCCCTGCCATCTCTCCCCCACGCCTAACCCCTGCCCCAGGCACACCTGGAGCCAACTCTTGCATTAATGCTTTTTGCAGACAGCCACGGCCTCTAATGTTTGACTTGTTAAAATAAAAACAACCTGGCACAGCTCTGCAAAGCTGCTGTGTTCAGCTCACAGCAAACCAGACAGAGGCAAAGAAGGATCTTTCCCCAGGAAAACCCAAGGAAAAGCTGCCCATTCACAAAGAGCCACTGCACTTTTTTGCCCTCTACCTACGGCACGTGCAGAAACTGCATAACTAAACCCTTCACCTCGGGAATTTTTCCTTTGTAGTCAGCTGAAACAATTAAAACCATTTATTGCATGAAGGCACCCAGGACCACAGCAAGGGACAGCCTGACCCGAACCCTTGAAACCTACCCCAAGATCACGTGGTTTATCATATTTTCACTATGGAATTCGAGAAATTTCCAGCCATGGCATGTGTGTAATTTTATTTGCACTTTTGCGTTTCACGTTCTAAACACAAAGTGACTTTTCCACCCACTCAGCTTTCTCCTGCCTGGTCAGTGCATGGGCAGGATTGCAGGAGGATTTCTTAGAGAAGCAGGACAAGCCAGGGTGTTTATGGGCAGAGGAGCTTGCCCCGCTGGGAATCCCATACCAGGGATTTCAGGCTGCCCCGCTGGAGTTTATCAGTGTCCAAGGTGTCTGACACACCCCACAGCAGCCCAAGCAGCTTGAGCTGCAGGTCTTTAACACATCCACACGACAAGGCTGAAGGCAACAGGAGACTCTCACTGATTAATGCATTCATTACTCAGGAATCTTATGGGAAACAATGCAGAACCAAAGCTCAGACCTCACCCAATTTGTACTTTTTGCAACCATAAAAAACATCCTTCGAGGGACAGTTCTACCCAAAATTCTAGCAAGCTAAAATAGGTGTCCAGCAAGTTTTAAAGTCTGGACGTGTGCTTTGAAAACCCCACACCTAAGAAGCAGCAGAGAGGTGCTGTTCATTTCCAATCCTATTGACTGCAGCCTTTTTTTCCCTCTCTCCATGATAAATTGATGTGCTTGTCTCTCATTCCTAGCCCTGTTCACATGAACAGTGAACTTGTCAGGAACAGGGAATGCATCATTGAAGAGCTGTTGTTTTCCTGTGAGACGCCTAAAATCCTGTCAATCCACAGATGGGCAAACAGAGCCAAGCACTCCTCAGATCTGGGGAAAAAAAACACCTTCTATGTTGAGATTCAGAGCAAATACAGAGTAAATATTAAAAATACCTCTAAATACAGAAAAATCTGGTGATCTTCTACTGAAACTGTTGAAATGCAGCCTGTATTTCTCTGCAGTTCAGGACAGAAAGATTTGCCTGTTTACCTGGAGGACAAATTTTTAAGGAGTCAGAATTCAACAAAAAGAATCATTCTGCTTCTGCTAAAATTCTTCAAATCATGAATACACAAGGCTGCCTGCCTTTAAAAATCCCTCAGATTAAAACCCTTTTGTCTTAGTGCAGAAGTCACCTTTGGAACATAAAACAAATGTTTTCCATTTTTCAGCAGCTGAACAGACTTTTTTCCCCCACCTCTCACCCAGATTTTCATGTTCTTTGAATGCCTTGAAATGCAACTTTGGTCAGCTTCTCCTTGTCAGTGATTTACACACATTTCATTTCCTGATGTGCTTTATTCCTGCTGCTCACCTGAGGGGAGGCAAGGCAGATACACAATAGCTCCTCTCTTTTCAGATACTGCTGGTGATTAACTGAAGGATTAGATTTCTGCTTCTGTAACGATTTCATTTTAAAAATCTATTTGTATGTTCAGACCCCAGTGCTTGGGGAATGGTTTTCCTTGCTGGGGAACAGATGTGAGGAGAGAGCATTGACAGTCCAATTACTTCATTAATATTAAAGGACTGGTACAGAGTGGCTCCATTCCTCAGATGCAGCTAAACTGCATTTCTCACTGAATTCTGTAGATCAGAAAAATTGAAAATAAACAACATCGGGGTCTTTTAGCTTCAGCCACATGGAGAGCAGCCTCAGAGCCCCCAGCCTTCCCCCCAGTGCTGCAAAGCAGGGGCTCAGTGCACTGTCAGAAGTCTCTCCTCTGAGTTAGTCTCATAAATTTGCCCAGGACAGTCTCAAGAATTATTCCAACACTGGGAATATTTCGAGCAGTAAAGCAGAACACCCCTGGGCCCACTGCATTTGGGAAGTGTGTGGGATGGCCTTCCCCAGTGCCACCAGCACAGCAGGGACTTTGTCCATCAGGGCTTCTCTTCAGTAAAATAATTTCAGTTTAACCAGGAGAAAACTTCTTCATAAAATTCAAGTCATAAAACACTTACTTATCCAGTAACACGGTTTCCACATCTTACCTTTAACACCCTCAGTTTTCCAAATGAGGCACAAGACTCCTTTCCATCCCTCAAATCCAGCTGTTCTCCCTCCTCTTCTGTGCAATGAAAAGCACACCTGGAGCCCCTAGAAAATTTCACAGGAAAACACAGTTCAGAGAAATTATAATTCCTAACCCTTTCTGACATCCCCTGTAAGAAAAGGTAAGAGATCTCCCTCAAGTCTGGGACAGCCTAAAGTAAATCAGGATGTTTTCCTTCAAATCCAAACTTGTTGAATTCACACTCACAGGCAGGGCCACAGTTCCGAGTTGAAATATAATCACCAACATTCAAAATAGCTTCACCATTACCCTGAAAGTAACAATTACAAGAGCAATAGTATAAGTAGTTTATTTTAATATTATTTCACAATGCAACACAATTAATTAGCTAATTTTCGAACCAGTGCACTCCTCCCTTGCTGAGGAGACTGTGCTGCCACTATGTCAGAGATAACTCCGTTTGCTCAGTTACTGAAGTTAGATCGAAGCAATATAAAACAACCAACTGACAGAAAAAACCCCACACTTTTGTGCATAGAACATATGCAAACTTATTTATTATATAAATAAATAAAAATCAGAATGTAATCTTGGTGAATTATATCTTCAGAATTTACTCAACATGAAATGAAAAAGATGAAACAAGGTTTAATTAGCTTTGGATGCCTTTTCACAAAACAGCTGATAAACATTTTCTCCTCCTTCCCTCCCACGAAAGCTCAAAGTGATTAAAACATTTTTGGACACTTGGAGGTTTGATGAAAATCTCCCAAAAAGTTCTCCAGTGTCTCCTTTATTTCCTGTACTTAACATCCAGAACAACAACAGAAAATAAATTATTACCAGCTGAAATAACAGAAGTTAACAGCCCTGCTGTAAATTCCAAGAAAATTTTGAGAAAAATTCTTTCCTTAAGCATCTCAGTCCTCCACCATCTTTGGTTTGTCAAATTTGTCCTATTTGTCAAAGTACTGATATTTTCTAACAATAAATATTAGCAATTAACACAATAGCTAATGACCAAACTAAAAGTGAGGAAAGAAAAATCGAGGAGAGTTTTTATTATGTTTAAACCCTAATACGTTGCCTAAAAATAGAACTAATTTGGGCCCCATCCCAAACCTTCCCAAGGCTCTGACTGAAGAAAAGCACAGCTGGCTCCAAGCAGGGTGGTTTCATCGCAAGGAAGGGCCAGGGCTGCAGGCACGAGGAGATGCCCACGGAGAGCCAAAAGCTGCTACCAAAAGGGATGAAGTTCCAGTTCCCTGCCATCCAGCGCCAGATCCCAAACACAACATGGAACAATTACATTGCTGGTCCCCACAGCACACAGAAAACAAAGGATTCTTTTACTTGCTTCTGAATTTATATCCACAAAATAAAGCATTTCTTAGATATTTCTTGCACTCTTTTCTGTTCATTTTCATCCACTTTCCATTTTAGTGACCTAACCCCTAAAATTTTTCATTTACAACCATTAAATATATTAGCACTTCTTTTCTTCTTCCCCAGTCTAAAGAATACCAGACTCCCTGTTTTGGACACTGCTTACATGAAGGTCAGTTCTAATGTTGTCTTATCCACAAGCTACAAAAATCAAACGAAGCCAAATATAACAGCATTTTCCAGAAAAGTATCACAGGCAAATAACCCTCAGAGACAGGAGAAAATGCTCTGTCAGGTAATTTGGGATTTGAAAGGGAGTGTTGACACAGCTCTTACGATAGTGTTATCTCCAGGATTTTGAAATAGAAATTGACAGATAGAGTAAAACTTTGTGTTGTGCTAACAAAATAGAAAGGCACCAGAACTCATCATCTACTTCACAACCTCGAATTTTCTAGTTGCTGGTTCTATTTTCATTTACCATCTTTAATTGAGAAATAACCTAGAAAAAGTCTTCAAAATAAATTCTCTGGCAAGAAAGGAAAAATTAACCCACCCACCCACCCTACTGCGTGGCAAAGGCTGTGTTTTGGAAATCTATTCTGATTTCACATATTCATAAAATCAGATTCTGAGCTATGAGTGCTAGGAGGTCCTACATTAGGGGAAAAACACCTTCTAATTTGGAACACACTCATTTAGTTATACTTTAAGATTTAAACCAAATTTTGCTGATGATTGAAATCCTTGAGCACCTTTTAAATATTCTGATTTAGTTGCGAGGTCACAACTTAGGAACACTTTAAAAAGTGCATCAGATTTGAGACTTAGTCTCACTCAAAATGAAAAATAATGTGCACACACACCCATGATGGGGGACACAAAAAAGCCATGCATGAAAGTAACCTGGAAGGCACAGAGAGTTCTTTCTGCTAAAGTTACAGAGCCTGCAAAGTTTCAAATAACTCCAGCTTTGCATTTTTGATAGAAATTATTCTGATTGAAAGCAGCCCAAACGAGTTGCACACAAAATAATCAGCAAACAAACGTTCAGAGAGATTGGGGCATGTAAGATAAACAATTTGTTAGTTTTAAATTTTATTAATAAAGTACAAACAAACAAAAAAGAGGAAGATTAAAATGGAGAGCATGTTGGACTTCCAGTGGAGTTGGGGATATCCCATCCCTGGAAGTGTCCGAGGCCAGGTTGGACACTGGGGCTTGGAGCAGCCTGGGACAGTGGGAGGTGTCCCTGCCCATGGAAGGGGTGGCACTGGATGGGCTTTAAGGTCCCTTCCACCCACCCCACTCTGAGATTCTGTGACTCCCCCAGACCCCACAGGTAAGGGCAGCAGATTTTCCAGTGTGGAGGGAAGGGCTTTTGGGCTGCTGGGGCTGCACCACCCTGTTCAACCCTTCAGCGAGGAAGGTGAGGGATGCAGGAGCTCTCAAAGGACCTGTCAGGCTTTGGAACAGCTGCATCTGAGCTGTGACTCAACCCCCTCGCTCCCACAGCCAGGACAGGGGAAAAAAACAACCCAAGAAAAACCAGCAGCTTCTTACACTCATTTTGACTGCTGAAATTGTCATCTCAGTGTTTAAGGCAGACAGGTCTCCAAATGCAACCAAATGGTGCAATACCTCCTAAAAATTGCCAAGTACAGGAAAGTGTCTCTCAGACTGAATAAAGTCAGTAATGACAAACACACGAAGAAAAACTTTGCAGAGCAATGCAAGGACTGGATTTGAGAGCTGTGCTCAGATAACTGTGGTGCCAGGTGCGGTGTGGTTGGCACCCTTGTGACTGCAGGCCTTGGAATTGCTTCCCTTGAAGAGGACTTTTATCCTCTCTCTACCAGGAAAGATTATTCCTTTTGGTTGCCTTCCTCCCCTTGCTGTGGCTGTCCCTGCCAGGGGTCTGCGGGACCCCACAGCTGCAAATATCCTGGATTTGCAAGAGGTTCAGCACATGAAAAGTTGCTCTAATTATAAAAATAGATTAGCTACCTGTCTAACAATGGTTGTTTGCAAGAAGGACTTAGAAAAGGACTGGGTTAGAAGAGACTTTGAGGATCATCCAGTGCCAGCCCCTGCCGTGGGCAGGGACACCGCCCGCTATCCCCGGCTGCTCCCAGCCCTGTCCAGCCTGGCCTCGGACACTGCCAGGGATAATCACACATTTTAACACACACTGCCAAGATGTTTCAAATTATCCAACAAGAAATCACTATTCAGAGATGGCAAAAAACCCCAAACAACTTGAAGTTCTTCTAAGGGGAAGAACAAGGAAATCTGACAGGTTTGGGGGTTCATTTATCTTTATTGTCATTTAGCAAATGAATCCTGCAAAGACATTCTTCCAGGAGTCCTGAAGCAGAGCTCTTCTAATTTCTTTGATTGTTTCTCTTTGATTGTTTCTCTGTAGTCTATTAATACGAACTAGAAGTTTCAGCAGGAAATAATTCTTAACAGCCTTTACCTGATGAGAGTGAAAATTGAACAGAACTGGAACTTCCCAGTTTCTGCCATTTCTCCAAAATGCCTGGCTGCTTATATTGCGAGACACTCTGAGTTGTGTAGAGTGTTTTCAAGGCCATTTAAGACCTAAACACAAAGGGGATATTTGCTACTAAGGAGAAAAAAAAAGTAGAAAATAAAAGAGAAAGAAACAGTACATCAAGATCAAAATCCACCTTTCAGTCCAGGCATTTTCTGTGCACAGAAACCCAGAGAAGCCCTGGAAAGATCACACACAAGCCAATGCAGAAAAAAATATGACTCTGTGTCTTTTCAAAAGCACATGGTATTTTTTTTTCCTTTGCAGAAGTCTACGTTCTTGACCAGGACAAAAGTTTTTGAAAGCTAAAAAATCAGATTTGATAAGAATTCAGATGCTCAGTGTGTGCCACTGCTTAAGCAATAGCACAAGAAAGAATGGCAATCTAAAAAAAGGCACTGGATTAACAAAAGTTGATAGAGAAATGTTACACTGTGGAAGACGAAAATACAGAAAATGAAATGTATGAATTATTTAGGTAAATGAACAGTTGCTAAAAAAACACAAAGTGTCAATTAATTCTAAAACTGTTTCTATTCTTGTGGAAATTTCATTTTTAGGCTGCAAGTTTTCAAAGATTTGTAAGACAAAGACAAGTACTTGCTGCACATAATGCAAGACTGAGTGAACAATCCAAAAATTGCATGACTACACAAAATACAAATTTTGAATTTGGCAGAGGAAACTTCCTCTACTTGTTTTACATTCCTCAATCTCTGACTTCTTTGTAGTCTTTTTTTTCTCTGTGTGTTTATGTACGAGAGCATGAACATATATGACTATATATAACATAAAAATTGATATATAGACATATATGTATATATTTATATATATAAATTCATTGATTCATAATGACTAAACCTTTTACAGCTTGTGCACAACAGGCACAAACTTCATTAAATAACCCTGACCTATATCTTACAAGTCCACCAACACCTTCAGTAAAGACGAAACCATTCATGACAAGGCCAAAGATAAGAAAATCTGTCCAATCTATCTGGTGCCACTATTTTAGGAAGAATGGAGCAAAAATCCTGTTGAGCTACTGCAGAGCAGAGCTCAGCAACTTCAAATGAGTTCCACTGTGTCTCTCAGGCTATGCCCAAACTTGATATATGGTACGGCGTGAGGGCTGTAATCACAATGAAAGGACAGCACAGTGTTTGACAAGGGCTCCTGTAGGACCCGTCCCACCTGATCGATGCTGTGTATTTAGAAATTGTGCAACAGGCTCTTTACTACGAACATGTGCTCGGGAAAATGCCCAAATCATCCAGATAAAATATTCTGCTGGTGTAAGTCTGAGTAACTGCATGAATCTCTATTTGAACACATCACTGCAATCCATTTGTGCTTCCCAAGCAAATTAGCCCAAAATGTCCAGGCTTCAAAGGATGTGGGTGACTTGTTCCTTCCCAGGGAGGAGGAACAACACCTGCATTCCCTGGCTGGGCAGGTGGGTGAAACCCCTCTCCACGTGAGAGGCTCTTTGTTTTGTAATGATCAAGGGATTAAAGGTTACAGAACTGGGATACAGATCTCAAGCAGTGATTTGGGAAGTGTTTTAAATCAGTAAGAAAGTTGTTCACACTTTTAGCACCATGGTGTAAATCAGGGCTGGTTTTTAAAAGCTGTTCTCTAAGCTAGAACAGCCCCTGGGACTGGTTGGCTCCTTAAAGCAGGAGTGAACAATTTAATCCAATACAACCAGGCTCACAGACTGGTAGTAGATTTGCATATTAGAGTGTAACAGAAATAACCACGAGTTCCAGCAGAAGTCCTGCCAAATTTCCTTTAGCTTACAGTAATTCCACAAAAAGTGATAAAATTTGTGCAACAAATGGGTGGCACTTTAAATATTAATGTTTATTTTAAAATGACTTTGATAATGTACACTGCTTATTAATTAATTCAAGATTCAAATGATTAATCTCCACTTGGACATCATGATAAATTCTCTTCTGTTTAAAAAAAATCCATTTAAAACCGCAGTGTGGAATTTGCAATGAAGGAAAACACTGGCAAACAACGATCCAAGAACAATATCTCAACAAGTGTTTTAATTTTGCTAACAAGTTTTCAGATGGGGTGGAGAGACACATCCTCAGTCAGACACCATCCCCCGAGGCTCTCAGTTCAATGCCAGCTTTGACTTTTCGACTTTTCCAAATTATTAATGCAAGGTGCAGCTCTACAGTGGAGCCCAGGCGAAGGCTGAAGGACAAAGCAGGTTTGGCAAGTCTGGGTTCCCTGCACTCTGCAGCCCCCCGTGGGGCCTGTGACAGCAAGAAGTGCTGCTAGTGAAAGATCCCAGACTGCCAAAGGAGCAGGGAAAAGGCAGAGCTCTTGGCTTTACTCAGCATCCTTCTGCCCCTGAGTCCTGAATGGGAAACACCACTGAGTCCAGGGTCACACAAAACGTGTAAAAAGCAGCACTGGCTCAGCAGCCTCCTGTTCTGCAGCAGGAGAGCCTGGATGGCAGCTCTGGAAAGGTGTGTGCCACAACTCTGTGCCACACCAGCAAGCAGGGACTGTGTGGTGGCACTTTTTACCCCACCTGGGGGGATCTTGACTTGCTGACTGCAAAGGAGTTTCACTTCTGGCAGAGGCAGAAGCATCTCCACACCCACAGAGCACGAGGGACTCCTCCCAGGATGGAAGAAGTCGCAGAACAATTATCCCAGCCTCTGATGACATTAATAACCTACAAACTGGCTTTGCTCTGAGGGCCAGAACTCTGCTTTATTGCCTGCAGTCAGAAAGCTCTTTGGATCTGCAGTAAGTGATTACAAAGCAAGACAACCAGGTTTGAGTTTGGCTCAGCTGTGCAGCAGTTCCTACCCAGGCTGCTGGGTTTGAAACATCGCTGGGTACCCCCTCTCCTCACACCCCTGTGGCCAGCTCTGGGAGGCCGCTTCATCCCAGCACTCACTGCAGTGCAGGAGGCAAAAGCACTTTTCCTGCAGTACCTCCTCGCGTCCTCCTCCTGAGCTGTGTCCGAGCTAGGAAATGTGAGACAAAGGACGAGTCCTGCTGATGATTAAGTAGCTGGAATTTAACTGGTAGGAACTTTGCACATCTGGTTCTTTGTCTCCATTTCTGCTGCTTGTACTATTGCAGAGATTATGCACTGTGTGAGTCACATTGCAACTTCTAATATTAACAGCCTGATTTCCCACAGTTGCTGGGGTTTTTTTCCTCTAGAAACATGAATTACAAAAGATTTCTCCTTCTCCTTCACTTCTGAAAGCAATTAAAAACAAACTATTTAACAAATCACTAACTGCCAAGAAGTGTCCAAATTAGATCTTTTCATAGCCTTCTTACTTTTGATTTGGAACAGAACCAATTGGCTTTGAGATCTCTCCTCAAAAAGATACTTCTGCTAACATTTCAGTCTACTGAAAATAGTAAAACAAAAGAACTTTTAATGCGTTACAATATGGCTTCAACAAGCTAGAAGAATTTCTAAAGATGTACATTTACACCAGGTACCGTTTGGATTTAACTCCAATGTCATGTTTCTAGATTCTAAAAGACAGATGAAGGTTTGCTAATATCATTCTTTCCTCATTATTCAGATAAATGTTGATGCAGAACAGAGGCAGCAAAGAAAAGAGAATGGAAGGGAAAAAATAATCACTCCCTATTTCTTAATAGTCTGGATAAGATGGATTTGTATGTTTTGGCTTTCAGTAGCAGAAGTAGAATTGCTATATAAATGTCAGCTTGGGCAGCAAGATCCAACAACTGGCTCCCCTACCCCCACCACTTAATTCTGATTATTGCCAGACAGAACTGGCTCCTTCCAAACAGCACTTGGAGAATGGTCCCATTGTACAGGGCAGAGGGGCTCCCTGCTCCAGTGGAAACTGTTATCTCCCAACAGCTGCTTACAGTTAACTGCAGCCCCACTTCAAGCCTTTAAAGTCTGCTCCTTGTTTAGTCTTGGATGTATGGGAATGGCTCTGGGGATATTAACCTGTTGTGGGCTGTTGGGACAGCGCTGGGCCGTGGAACTGAGAGCTGAACAGGCTTCACCTTCACCACAGTGCTCCCAAACCTTGTGAATAAAACTTCTTGTGTTCTCTTTGCCTTACTCAGCACTTGGAGCTAATGAAAGGTTAACATTTCCCGAGCTAAGTCAGCACGTGCCTATCCAAAACCATTTAGACAACCCTTAAAAAAACTCACACATAATGTAGAGATTTTGATACTAAAGCATGAGGCTGGAGAAAGAAAAAAAAGTGAGTTATTTTTTTCCCCCAATGAGGTAAAAGGCAGCTTTGTCAGGTTTTCATTCCTTTTTGTTTTATGCTATTCCTTGCAGACAAATACCAATAGTTTCTTAGGATTCTTTCAGAAAAACAGAAACATTTTGCCAGCAGTAATTTCCTCCTGTTGATTCTTACAAACCTTAACAGGGAATAATATCACTGCTCAGACTGCTCCCTGCCACTTGGCTGAATTATGAGAACACCCAGAAAGAGGCACGGAGGTTTTGCTGTAATTAAAACGTGCTGCTGCTAACGGGACACAACAAAGGGAAGTGGGGAAGGAGGAACGCTCACACACAGGCAAGGGAGCTGCAGATGAGCTGGCAGCACGGACACTTTAATGCCACCTAATTGCCACTAGCAAGTTGTCTTTTTCAACAGGAGCGAGCACAGTTAAGACATCGGGGCTTTAAGTGACCCCAGTTCAAGGTTAGAAGCCCCAATGTTCCTCATCTTACACGAGTGCAAGTTGCTCTGTGACACATTCAGCACGACCGACTCCCCCCGGCAGCGTATGGCAACGTTCAGGGAGACAAGGACCCTTGAGGACTCTGCTTCTCCAGCATAACCTCCACTGCCATATCCAGATGGGAAGGAGCAACAGGTGTTAGTGTGATTCAGTTGTTCCTCTGCCATCTCTCTCCATGTTCATAAGTGAAGCTTCTCAAATGATGTATTTTTTTACCAAGGAGACCTGGTGTGGCCCAATATCCCTAAAAATTTAGGCACACTCTTGTTACTGTAATAATTTACAAAGTATTTTGAGCAAGCAAGTTAGATTAGCTAAGTTTGCAGACTCCTCCTGTGACAAAAGGAAAGCTGGTTGAGTCTAGCAAGACTTTTTCAATTCTTAAATTGTAGCATTCAACTGATTTTGAACGTTCTTCAGTACTCCCTCCCATCCTCTCCACTACAGCTGGCAGACAAAGTGGCCCAGATTTGTGTAATAGATTTGACCAGGTTTCTAGGTAATGTTCTCTCCTTTTGCTCCACTTTCTAGCAGAGCTCTATAACACAGTTAGCCAGGTTTACCAGCCAGTGCTGCCCTTGGTTTTAGGTTCAAAATGACCTTGAGCTATTTTGTGTTGCTTATTCTTCCTGAGAATTATTTAATGGGTCAGAGAATTGCCGTGAACACCTACAAGCCCTCTCCTTATCGTTTGAAAGTTGTCTCTTGCAGCCTGGGATCTGCCAGGAGCAAAATTCTGGAGTGCTGAGATATTTGGAAGTGGCTGAGCCATGCTCAGACTGCACACGCCCGTGGCACCACAGTGAGGAGAAGGCAGAGATGTTGGATTGCCCACCCCAGACACCAGAGCTGTCGTGAACTGCAGCGTCCTGGCCATCTGCCCAATGCGGAGCTCAAATTTTGTGTTGCTAAAATAGTCCTAAGTGGGATGCACATGCCTCAAAGTCTAACACAAATGTGTGCTGAGCTCCTTTCCTCTCTCTTCAGTCATAGCTGAACACATTTTAAGCCCAACCCCTAAATTTTAAATGTATTTTATTACTACTTACACAACTAAACAATGGGAATTCTCTAGAGGTTAAACAAAACCCCAACACACCGCCAACCAGCAAGGACATGTGTACACTTGGGTGCACCTCTAGGCAAAAAGAGAAATCCACATTTCTCCTGGGAGTTAAAACAATGCCCCAAGATTGGCCTCGGGTGCCCAGCGTGGGTTATCATTAAAGCAGAACACTGCATCCTATAAAGGAATTCATTGCCTTCAAATAGAGGAAACCTGAAGGAAGTGATGTCTGATCCAAGAATCAACAGCAACTACGACCCAGCTGAATCGGGGGAACATCACAAGCCAAGATTACAGCAGAAGATGGACTTTCAGGGCTAGGGGTAAAAGGCCTAACAGATTTAATTAGCGAGAGATGAGTTTTTCTGAGGACAATGGGAAAGATTTGAAGAACTGGCCTTCAGCGTGACAAAGAGCTGAAATACATCACAAACCCAGAGCACAAGCAAATGAATTGTTCCCAGAAATTTCCTTCCCAAAGATAATACCAAGGCTGCAAGACAGAGGTTTGCTTTGGTTTTCCTTGGAGCAGTCAGACTGATGTCAGGCTGCCCAGGTGGCAGCTCAACTACCAATTTCTTTTCCACAGGGCTTCACAGCCCAAGAACACATACAGTCAATTAACTGAGGGCCTGGGTGTCCTGTGAGATCAATGCAAAGGTATCTGCTGACTTCTGAGTCTTACAGCTGGTCCTTCCATTCCTCTGCTGTTCCACAACGAATGTTGTTTAAAAGGCAGGACATATTTTTAGTTTCTAAATGCAGCTCTTCTCAATAGGACATAATTGTGGGACATTTACATGGGGAAAAAAATCCCGATGCACTAAATCACTGCAACATTCCCACAGAAGAACAAGAGGGATGTCACAGCATACTCCCCTTACCTTGATGTTATAGTAATGAACATTTCATTTCAAACTCAGCCTTTGTTCTTAGGAAACATTTGGCATTGGGATTAATGACATTAGGCTCTTTTTTCCAAGATAAATGCAAAAAATATAAATTTAAATATAAAAAAGCTAAATATAACTATAAAAAATTAAAGATATAAATTTAAATTAAAAATAAATATAAAAATTAAAAATACAAGTATAGCAAGTGAGGATCCCGTTTTATTTCACGTGCACAAATTGGTCCAACCCAATTCTCTTCCTCCAACCTTTGTGAAAGGACTAATTAGGAAAAAGGTGGTGGATTCAGAGGAACCTGGTGACAGCCTCCACAGCCAGCACAGGTTACAGACCATCCTCTAGAGACTCCCACAGGACATTCCTGGCAGCTTTTACAGCCCGGCTGCTGCCCTGGGGCTGCACCCAAGAACCTTCACATCCTCCTGAAACTGAGGGGCCCAGAACTGCGCAGAGTGCTCCAGGCGAGGCCACAGCACTGCTGGGAACAGCAGGGTGATCATGACCTCATCATGCTTCCAAAATAGAAAGTGTTCTTCAAGTTGCAATTCAATATTATTACAGCATGTATTTTCATGGCTATTCCCATCACTTTTCTCATTTATCTCATTCTTCCCCCTGTGACAGAACTGCATATTCTATTACAAAAGGTGGGAAAGATCAATAGAGTTTGAAAAATCCTGAAAGCTTGGGTTTGTGTGTGACTTCTGTACAAGAATTTTAGCTAGATTTATCTGAATTTTTGAAAAGATTATTGAACTCTTAAGACTACTCTTATCCTTATATGGCTACCTCCATTCATGGATAATCTGAGAAATTTGTTAATTGAAATTTTTCACGCTCCTCAGATAAAAATTGTCACAACCAGGGAAATATTTTGAATGGAAAAAAGGGATTTTAGTTAGGACAGCTCTGGTGAAGCCCAGCAGCCACCTTGCTTAGGATAAAGGTGCCATGCAGGGTGAGAGCAGCCTGAACCTTGTTCCAGTGCCCACATGTGCACCCTGCCCCAAAAACCACTAAAAAGTTTATCATCAGCTGAACTCAAACTCTCCTTGTTACCAAAAAGCTGTGGTGTCTCAAAGGCTTTGGAGGTGCCCCCACCCAGAGCGTTTCCAACACCTGGATGATCCCAGCTGTGCCCCAGCCCCTGCCTGCCCTGCCCAAACCCAGCCTGACCCTGCCGGGGCTCCCTGTCCAACGACTCCCACAAACAATGAGCATTTTCTCCCTTCACGCCCCAAACTGCTCACGACATTCATTTAAATTACTGTGTGAGATGCAATCGGAGTGGTAACAGGTCACTTACAGAAACAGGATTTTTGCTTTCAGGATCTCTTTCCATTATGCTAATTCCAAAGCTAAGGTCCATGACCATTATTAGCCCATACTTTTTATGCCTGCAATGCTGTGCAGCAGGACATTAAAGAGACTGCCAGCTAATGCTGTGAGTGTGGGCCAGTTAGAAAACGGAAAAAGCACTTTTAATAATGCTATAATGATCAAAATTCTGGTCAGGACTGTAGAATGTACGCAGTCACTAGAGCAGCATCGGCCATTCAACAAAGCTTTAGTTTTTCTCATCCCTCTGTCCCCGTGTTGGTTTGGGGTTTTCATTTTGAGAGCTTTTCATTTGTTTTTGTTTTGCTTTGGATTTTATTTCTGTTTGTTTTTAATGAATCTTTATTTCTAAGAATTGTAAAAAATTCTAAATTTATTTCTAAGCTTGCATTATTTAAAGAAACTGAGTTTAGCTATACTCTGGGCCTTTAAATAAGTGACAATCAAATTACTACAAAAAGGCTTTGAGATAACATCCCTACAAAAATAAATTCTCTGGTTTTAAAGTCTCTCCAACCCAAACTTAGTCCATATTTTCTTAAAATAAAGCATTTGCTTAAGCTTCCATTCTATATCAGGCAGTGACATAAGAGAATTCTGCAAGTGTAAGGTTTGTCTCTTATCCAGGGCTTCTTCCAGGATTAGAGGCCTAAATTAGCAACTCCAATACCAGAGTTGCAGTTGCTCAATTACATTTATACAGGAGTTACTCATCTAAAGGAAAATCCACACTGGGGAAGCAGCTCCAGTGGAGGAATGTCCACTAATGCTTCCAGCTTCGTGGAATCCTCAAAAACCGGGACAGGCAGGCGGAGGTGAGGAATGTGTCTCCACACAAAATGTGTCTGTTTTCCTCCTTAGACACAGATTTGGGTAATCTTGAAAAATGTGGAAATAGCCTAATGAATTGTGGGCTGTTATCCTGGGATTTAACTATTCAGAAGTGGTAAAATATCAATTAACATTTTCAGGGCTGATTGTGTGTGCTGGCCCTTTGTTCCCCTCTGCTGGCCTAAGGCAATCCGAAGGCAAGAACAATTTCCCAAGTTAGGAAGAGGGATGGAACACATTAATAATAAGGTCAGGATTAGAAAGATCGAAATAGAAAGAAAATATTGCTTAGAGAGCTTGCGAAAAACACCCTGCACCAAATATCACCATTATCTGCTGAACACAGCAATGCTCTGTGCAGTCTGGGTTGTTGAATTCTGATTTGTTGCATTGTAAGAGTGAATTATAAAGGAACACATAAAAATATAATTTTCTTAAAAGGCATCAAGAAAGGGAATAATACAGATCAGCCTGTGGCATCTCAAGAATTTATCTTGGCTACAGAAATATATCTAAATAGAGTGGCACCAGCTGTAGCCCAGTTCAAGACGAGGTGGGAAATTTAAAAAAAAAAATAAAACAAAAGGAGGAAAAAAGGAGGAAAAAAGTCATCTTCCCTTCATGTTTGAGTGAAATATCTCCTAAACTAAGTGAAGGGAGGAAGGGATAAAGCCCTTGGATAAATTCAGATTTCAGAATAAGTATCTTTGAGGGTTTAGGGAGCTGAACTTTTGGAAATTGTTCTTCAGGGTGTCCCATGGCCACAAGAACCCACGAGGGCTCATCCTGACCAGGAGCAGGACTCTGACTGCACCAGACATACAGGAGAAATCACATCACTGTCACCTCCTGCTCCTTCAGGCAGAGTCAGTCCTGCCTGATCCTCTCGCTCCGAGCTGAGGAAGCACCGATCAACGGGGAGAACAAGCCCTAATAAAACACGTTTAGGAGCAGTGACATGGGGAACATCCAGGTTCATCAGCACTGAGCTGGGTTTTGAACCCTGACAAAATCATAAACCCAAATTCATGAACAACTGTCTGCAACCATAACAAAGGGCCACATCCCCCACGCTGCACAGCACTCCTTCCTGCTGGAAAAGAGCATTCCTTTGCCACAGCAGCCCCTGGGAGTGGGTGTTAAGGAGCACTGCAGCCAAACCCACGCGTCTCCTGAAACCCATGGTCTGCCTGGCACCCACCTGCTCTTTGAGGTAATTCTACTTTATTCCTCTGCTTTTGACAGAGTAAATGGATGCTTCAGCCTCTTGAAAAAATCAAAGCATGTACTAGTATGCCTTGGCCTGGCCTCTGCAGCCTTTCAGGGATGCTCTCCTATTACACCTGGAGAGACCAGCACCTACAGGACATTAGAAGCACTCATTTCCCCTCCTGTAATAGCATGGTCTCTAATAAGGACTCATCCAGAAATTAATCTGTTAAACTTATAATCAAGGTAAATCTATGCACGAAAACCCCAGAGGACACGTAAACTATCCAGACTACTAAAAACTGATCTTGCTTGGGCTCCCTTCCTGATTGCTGAGGTGTTCATACAATAAACCCTTCCTTGCTAATAACACTGAAAACCAATTATGAAGACAATCACTATTAGTTGTTTCTCTGTAATATTTTACAAGCTTGTGGCTTGGGTATTTTTACCACCCCACAAATTTACAATGTTGTCCTTGGAAAGATAAAAGGGCAGGATGAGTAGCTGAGACCGTTGGTTTTGGCTGAGAAAATAAAACCTAATAAATTCCAAATACATAATTAAAGAGAGATGTAAGGAGACAGGTGAGAAGGGGAAGCTTTAGGTTCAAAATACCAATTCAAGCTGAAAGAACAGGATTTCCATGCAAGTGTGTGACACCTTTCCCTGCACTACACTTCCTGAGGGATATACAGGGGTTTTACAGGGTTTTACAATTGTTTTTAAATTTTAAAAAATTATTTATAATAAGTTTGCTGTTCACAGACACAGTCTGACAGGTTTCTGACAGCAATCCTTCAGTTTATTTATACAGTCAATAGCAATCTAACTTACCCATATATATATTCTTAATCCTCCCTATCCATTCTCCCAGAAATAACAGTCTTCAGGTTTTGCTTACAGCACGTTTTTCTCCTGAAAACTCTGGAAGCTCTCAACTAATTAGCATTGATGTAAGGCTGTCTTGTTTCTGTAAATGATTCACAAGATGTGCTCTGATTGTTCTTCGGTACCTGATGTATTCCTTTCTACTCAGCCACATTTAATGCATTTCAATAAAGACAGGAAATTATCTCCCCAGGAATGTGCCTCAGCCAGCGATGTCACGCACTGTAGCACTGAAACTTTTGCTCCATTCTGCATTGGTTAATTATAAATGGTTTTTTTCTAATGGATGCATTTTGGAGGCTAATGAAGAGAAGGGATTCACTCCTCATAGAGGGTGACAGCAACCATCGTTAGGTGTTGAGCAGACATCTATGAAACCAGTTAGCAGCAATAGGACTATGAAAAGTTTATAGGATATGCTTTTTCTAATGATTGGCTGTTGTAGCTGCCTGTTTAAAAGATTCCCCACTTCAGATATATTCTAGGAAGCCTTTTGAGGACAGATAGATTTTCTTATTGTCACAAATACACAGATCTGGCACACAGCTTCCTGGCCAACACACGTAGCAATGTTTTGGCAGATGTGACCCTTTGAAACAAGGAAGAGCTTAAAAGAAACCATCCTGAAAGCAGATCTGGTGATGGTGGCCAGATGTAAAATGGCATCCTGATGCTGAAGGATCACTTTTGTCAGAATTTGGCAGAAAAAAAGGCTCAAAATTTTTAAAAAAATACAGGTAAGTGAAAGAGAAAGAAATATCTGGAGGCAAACACTCTTCTACCATCATAAAGGAATTCTCCCTGGTTTTGGGTACTCAGACATTCCTGGTTTTGGGTACTCAAATGGTGGATCCAGCAGCAATGCTGGGAACCTGTGAACTGAAGCTTCCTGAGGGGAGGATTTGGTTACAAAACCTTGCTTTGGACAACTGTTAGCAGGTCTAAAATCCAGAGGGAAATAAGGAATAACCAGGTCCCTGGACTAAAAGTGGCTGAACAAGATTAAAAACTTTCAGACCCACAAAAGTGTATGGTTTTAAACCTAGTTTAAGACATTCTAGAATCATGATTATTAAAGTTACAATTTGGTCCATATTGCCAGGGATAATGGTGCTTTATATCCTATGCCTGTGTTCCCAAATCCTAAGCTAATCCTCATGCCATGCATTGATCCTGTTTTATCAGCAAGAAGCATGCTTCAGAATTAAATGTATTTGCCAAATCTGAATCTGTCATCACCAGCAGATCATCTGTCTGTCACAAAAAACCCCATAAATCTTACAGTGAATATTTCTAGAGCATAAACTTGATACCAAAATGATCTAATAAAAAAAATATATATTTAGGCTTAAGCATCCAGTACTAGGTCACTTCCACCTTATATTCAGTAATTGCTGGTTTACAAGTACAGATCACGGTGGGGACAAAACCCATGTTTATTTACTCTTTGAAATGTGTTTTTAACATGTTGTATCAATCAAGGCATCTCCCTTCCTGAAACAGGAAGGCTGAGACTGTAACAAAAGTACATATTTATGTCTGGTGATGCCCAGTCGCTGCACAGACAGCAGCAAATAACCAGCTCTCAAATCTCCAAGAACTAGAATTGGTGGGTTTTATAAGCAAGACTGCATCAGCAAAAATCTGGGAACAAGAGAAAGCTCAAATCCCAGAGCAGAGCCCAGCATGATCAGGAAACAGCAACTCCATATCCATGGACACAAAAACAACCATCTCTTACCAGGAGGTTTGGGAGAAGCAAATTCCTCTGTTGCTTCTGCAGACAGGGCACGGGGAAGAGCTCTGCAGGAGGGACAGCGAGACAACGAGAGATCAGCTCCATTTACACCCCCAGCACCCCCAGAACCGTCACCACTGGGCGTGGCCAGCAGGAAACTGGGCACACCAAGCACTGATAAAGCACTGCACGTGCCTGCCCCTCCACTCCAACTGGAAATAAACTATTGCAAAGTTACATCCACAGCCTCAAATACATATTTATGAAGGAAAGTAAAGAAAATAATACATCATCAGTTTTCAAGAGGTTTTATACCAACTCCTTATCCCATTAACCTCTGGTAATTTATAACAAGCTGTCATATCATTAACACAATAAGTCAATAATTGCTGTCACTACATTTCCAACCCTGTGCTCACAGTGTTCCCCGACTTAGCAAGAGGGATGATTAATGAAGCTTTTGCACAGCCTCTGATACTTCTATTTATCTTTCAGCAAATGCTAAGTTCAGTTGATCACAGCACACGGTAAATTGACTTTCTTTTGCATCAGTTGCCAAGAGAACCAGGATGGCCATACCTGGAAAGTTATTTCATTTCATAGTAGAAGGGAAAAGGAGAACAAGAATCAAATGCTTGCCAAGGTCTTTTTAAACTCACATTTTCCTCATATAACTGTTTTCTGTCAAAACAAACCTTCATTCAAAAATGAAACTAGCTCTCTTCACTGAAGAAATAACCTTCACTATGCAAATCAATTCACTTTCCCAACCTTGCAAACAAATGCTTCCAGAAACAACAAAAATAGTGAGAATCTTATTAGCAGCTTTCCTGCTCCTTGCACCCAAAACTCCCAATAGCTGCAACAAAAGCATCAGGAACAGAGCAGAAGCAATGTTGAGCACTTTAGAAAGCCAAAGTGGAATTAGTGTTATAGCTCAAATCATTCAATGCTTACTTGAATTAACAGAAGAGTCAAGCGAGTCAAAGCTTCTCATCACCTCACTGTCCCAGCAGAAAGGGAGGTTCACATAGTTTGCAAAATAAAAACTAAAAAGCTAAATAAATGCTGAGATTTCCTTACTACAGCATTTCTTCTTTTCCTTCAAGGGCGGCATTTTTAAGGAAATTGAGAGACAGATCTGTTTTTCATAAAGGTGTCATTACTTTTTGTATTTTGGGGGGTATTTTATGTTGCTATGAAATTCCCCAGCTTCACTGCTCCCATGGAACCACGCACTATTCTCAAACTCAAACTCTCATGTTAAAATAGCAACCCTGCCACAAACCAAGTCCTGTCAGTGCTTTAAGCAAAGCAGCCCTCCAGGATGAGCACTTACAGATGAGGTTCCATGTTGGAGTAAATTCAGGACACATCATTTTGTTCTGCTGCAAAGAGCTCAGATGCAGAATAAAGAGCCAAATCCATCAATGCCATGAACTACCCTGCCAGCGTGGGGAACGAGGAAGGCACGAAAGCACATGTCTGAATGCTCCCATATCTACTGGCAAACCAGGATTTTCTGCAACAGGAAATGCCAGCTGAAAAAAAATTGTAGTTATAATAATGTCTCATTAGTAGGTTCCTTCATTACTGCGACATTCAGCATTTTAAAACACTTTGGATAAGCAGCAATCAGATTTAACACCCTGGTGTTCAAACACCAAGAGGAAACAAACTCAGGTTTAAAATCTAAAGATGATTTTTACTGCGCAAGTGCTGGTGAAATGCAGATCTTTGAAGGAAAAGATCACCTACATGTATACTATTTCCCCCTTTTTTGGTTGTTCTCTCTTTGGAGAATTCCTACAAAGTTTTATTCAAACTCGTATGAAACACTAATTTTAGTAAAAGAAAAACCAAACCCCAAAATCACCCACCTCAGAAACAGTGGTTCAAAATTCCTGCCTAGAGCTCAAATTTTATTTATCTATTTAGAGACAACATTCATGCGCACACACGTGCATTAGAGAAGATCCTTTTCCAAGGCATGGAACATAGTACCTTAGGTATTTAAGGATTTCTTTGACAGTCTTCAAAAATACACCACATTTACATTCTATAAAAGTTATTAGACCACTCCAAATATCTGACATTTCTGCAGATACACATTAATGAGATACTCCAGAGACTAAGATTTGTGTTAAAGCAGAGAAAATTCAACACTAAATACATAACAAACACTGTCTCACACAGAAGAAAAATAAAAAAAATGGTTAAGTGGAAAACATTTTATTCATTTGCTTTCAAACCTATTTTCTAAACATTAGTATTTGCATCAGTAATGTTTTATAACTCACTGTGAATAAAACCTGCATTTATTGTTTGTTCAAAGGTAGTTTTCAAACACTTTTGATCATCCTCATAGGGCCTCAGACCAGCCCTACCAGGAGCGTGTCTGAGGGTGCTAAAGAGGGACTGGAAGGATGAGAGAGTCGCTGCAAGCCTTAAATCCAACACTGACACTTGGCTGAGCCCCTGGACAGCAAACAAACGTATTTCCAGGTCAGAAACTCTCCAGTCTTTCTTATCTGCTGAGCATTGCAGCAAATTCTTCCCTTCCCTTCAGAGATGAGACCTGAGAGCAGAGCAGGAAAGGGAAAGGGAACAGAGAAGCACCAAGTGGCCCAGCTGCACCCTGGTGGAGGATTCCAAATCACTCCCATTCCCAAACAGAAATCAGAGCTCAAGCTGAGGTTGGAGGCTCAGGCTTTGGAGAGTAAGGAGTGAGGAATTGTTTGTCACCGCACAGAAGTGAGAGAGAGGCCAAAAATCCAACCACACCCCAAATCCCAGCAGTGGGTGTGCTGTGTGTTATTGAGAGCGCTCTGAGACCCCAAACACCCACCTAGCAGGGCTCATTCCCTCTTCCAACCCAAGCAGTTACCAGGAAACCAATTCCAGCTGCAATTCCAACTCCTCTACAAACCTGGGTTAGAACCTACATTGGAGCTGGGTCATCTGCTGCTCCAAGGTTCTCTGAGGTGGGGCTGCACCCACAATGTCCAGGGATGTTTTTTGTCATATTTTCTGGTCACTTCTGCACAAGGAAGACTTAATAACCTGTTCCTTGCTGCACAGAAAATCCACTTCATACACACGTCCCTGAGAGGCCTGGCCAAGCTGGGGGAGAATATTTGTTCTAAGGTGTCGTTTAGAATCACTCCTGTGCCTGATGTGCAGGCACACGTGAACCTGTGGCTATCAGGGCCCCATCACTTATACTCAGGCAAATAAAGGAAAACGTAATGACTGCGAGTTTGTCAGAAGAAAATTAGCATGTTGTCCCCAAATACAAGGAAGATATTTTAAACACATCATATCTCAATTAGCCAGACAATTTTGACACCCACAACAGGTCTGATACATAGACAAAAAGGGTCTACTTTCACACTGGAGGAGAACTTCCCCTCACACCACTTGTGCACTGCAGAAAATGTTGGCTCTCATTTCCAAGAACATGCAAAGGACTTTGAAACCATTTTTTTGAAACAAAAATAAGAAAGCAACCATTCATGTTTATTTTTTCATATAAAAATAACATCTCTAAACCTCTTGCCACTACCTATGAGAAGAATACATGAAAAAAATGCAAAACATAGGATAAAAAACCAGCATTGGAAGCTGTACCCCCCAGTTCTGACAGTTCTACTGCACTTCAACCAGTCTGTTCCACAAATTAACGCCTCTCATGGCATTGGGACTGGAGAGATTTTTTTTTTTTTAAATAAAATTAGTGATTTAAGTAAGGATGTTTAGATGTTATAAAGTCCAGTTTCTCTCAGCTTGAAAACCTGGATGTTTTGTGTTCTTTTTAAACTCACAGCAACAGATCCATATTGACAAAGAAAGGGAAAATCCCAGAATTTACTTAATGTTTTTATCCCATAAATCAAAGCAATACAAGAGCCCTTTTACCTCCCAGAATACCTGTCAGCCCTCCCACCCCTCGCCTTCCAGCCATCTCCTGAACCTCACAAGATAAACCCCTCTGCAGTAACTGAAAGTTACCATGCCCACAGTATTTTGGAAGGAGGGACATTGCTGTCCCTGCTCCTGGGGCTCTCCCAGTGAATGTGCTCCTTCCCTCCTCTGCCTGGGAATATCAGACTCAAGCCACACTGCCCAAAGTGACCTTGAGCTATGGACAGAGGTTGTACAAGATCTCAAGAACAAAGAATCATCTTAGAAGCTCTTTTACCGAGAACTGTGTGCATTCAGCAACGCCTTATGAAGCTCTTCTGCTCCTCCCCGTTTTGTTCCCATTTTCAATGCCTACTTTTGGGACTAAGGTCATCAGGGGACTGCCTTAATTATCTGTCAGCACTCAGCACTGGGATGTCCACCCACACACTGCGCTTTAAATGCAGAGCCACTGGGCTTTCATTTTGCTTTTTTTTCAGGTTTACAGAGCAAAATAGCATTAGTGTTTGTACCTTGCAAATATTATAACCTGAAAGAGAACATCCCTCTGCTGTGAGCTGCCAGCTTTTCTCTCCCAGACATCTACCAAGCTTCTGAACCCATTTCAGAAAGTGCTCTGTGTTTGTGTGGATCATGGTTTCATAGAATGACCACAATAACTGTGTTTATGCAAAGAGAAGGAATTTGCCAGGTAGAGGTAAAATATGTCAGGAGCGTGGCACAGAGCAGGGTCTGTTTCTGTCTTTTCCCACTAACAAAGCCCACATTTCCTGGGCAGAAGGACAGCTTCCTTTAACACAAGCCAGCTCTAGTTTTTAATAAGAACTGTAATAGTTGTTAATCTCCAGGTCACCTTCCATACACAGGATCCATAAACTGCTTTCTAAAATAATAAAATCATGCTTGAACAGGATGTGTACTCAACATATCAATGCTATGATATAAAATAACTGCTACTTAAAATAGACTATTTCACCTCATTATTAATAACTTAATTGCAAATATTTAGTATTTCACTTCATGGCAGCAAACCTCAAAACCTAAGAGATCATTTGAAAGCAGCATCACCTTCCAGATATGTGGGGGAAAATTTACGTGCTGAGTGGAAAAGACTTGCTTTGTCTTTTCTTTTTCTAACTGTTTCCCTTTCAGATATCATAAGCAGGAAGCTTGCAAGGCACAGTATGTGAATTATCTTGAAAAGAGGCTGTCGTCTTAGGTTTATGGAAATGGAATAAATCTCTAGCTTAAACAGAACTAGAATAATGACTTCCTTTATATTCTTTCCGCTTAGCTTTAAGAGCAAACACAAATCATCTGGGTGATATTTCAAAATCAAACTGAAATACAGGGTATATGTTGCAGTCATTGTATATAGAGAGGCTTGTGCTGTTCTCTGAAAATACGATTAACCAGGTTCAACAAGTGAGCAAAGAGCCAGTTACGTAAATACAACTTTCCCTGCAAGTTGTACTTGCTCAGCTGGGCTATTTACACCATGTATTAGAATTGCCATTTCCCTGCCCACAGCTCAGCAAAGGCACAAGGCGTTCAGGGTACCCACAGCAAACGGGGCTCCAGAATTCAGGAGCTGACAGCTACTAAAACAGACCTCTTGTGGCTGGCAGAATTGTCTGGATAATTGAGATAGAATTGGTTTAAAATATCTTCCTTTTATCTAGGACAACATGCTGATTTTCTTCTGACAAACTCGCAATCAACACCTGACACCACGTCAGGTACTTGACAGAGCACACTCCAACACCAGAGCAGGACTCCCTTTAGTTCCTTTAAGGACTGGGACCTAAAATCTTCAAAAGAGGCTGAGTACTGAGCACGTGGCTGAAATAGGCATGGGTGTTGTGCTGGTTTTCCAGAAAAAATACTTTACTGCAGTTTAGCTGCACAAAAACTACAGAACAAACCTTGGATTACTGCTATTAGGACACATCCTGATCTTTAGGAAATGAAAAAGCTGTAGGATGCAGATACACAGAATAAGATGCCTGACAGCCAGTGGTGCCTCCCTGTCCCTCAGGACACTGTGGTCTCCGAGCATCCCATCACCAAACATTTGGGACAAGCAGGAGACAACACAAATTCCCTCCCCAGTTGTTGTCCCTTTTGTTGTCATACCAGCAAGGCTTCTGGTCCTTGCAAAGTTGGACTTGTTGCTTCAAAATAAACATAAATAATCTATCTGCTGCAAATATAAAAGAGTTGACAAATCACTGCTTAATGAACCACATCCAGCAGTGCATAATTCCCCATTAAGAGCTTAATAAAAACCACTTATATCAAAGTGCTGTTTTACAGCCTGATCTCCTCCTGATAAAGCCATAACCAAAACTCCTCTGGTAAACTCAAAAGCTACACCACCCTCAAGGTATCTCACAGTAGTGGGATTGTACATACAGCACCATAGAAATGATGCTGTAAAATGCCATTTAAAACATATTTTCAAGAGAACACTTCCTGCCACTTTAAAGATTACACACATGGAAGCATTCTTGGTGCTTTCCCATGCACGGAGAGAATTTGCATTGCTTGAGGTGATTTCCACTTTGAAGAACTTTTAAATCACTGAGGAGCTGTCCCTGACAAAGATTTTTACATCTTTGGGTAACCGCTTTCCCTTTGAGAGTTTTCTTGTTATTGTGTAATTCCCCTTTTGAAGATTTGCATATTGATGAAGGAGCGCCTTTGAAGATTTCCACATTGTTGGGACGGGAGCAGCCCTCTGAAAAAAGCTCCCATGGTAGAAGATCTACCCCCAAAATAATGTGTATCAACAGGGCATTACCCTCTCAAAAACAGCTTTGTTGCTGTCCTCATTTAGTGAGATATAATGTTCTTTCTTAATGCACACCAATCTCTCGCTTTGTAAAGCTCCTGGAAAATACATTACAGAAGAATTAAGTTCTTGGTCTCCAGAAGTTCTAACAAGAATTGCCAAGGAGGAAACACAGAGCCAAAGAAGCGTTACCAATTTTTTCCTGCCAGACAATAATTGTGGCACTCCTGCAACCTTGCTGGGGGGGAGAGGAAACGTCCCACGTGGGCTGGAACAGGAGCTCTGTGCTGGCATCCTCCAGGACAGCAGCACTAAAACCCTCTCACTTAGGCAATTTTGCCCTAAAACAACCAAATGTTGAGGTTTGGTTGTGTTTGGGGTTTTTTTAGACACTTTTTTACTTACTCAAACCAACCCATTCTAAACCCCCAGATTTTAGCAGAAATGCGACAAAATAATTTGGCAAGCTTGACTTAACAACCAAATTACACCCAAAACCCAATTTGCAAGATGCTTTCCAGTTCCAATCAAGCCTGAGCATCCACCAGCACTGCCAAGTGGAAGAACAGCCAGGAAAAATACTGGATTTTTAGTATTTCATAATGTAGCTGACATTCTGCACACAGCAGCTAAATCTTCTGGCTTGCTTTACATGCCAACAAATAGACCAGTCACTGGTATAAGAAACTTTTTTTACATACTCTTGTGGAATTCTGAAGTATTCATTTAAGAAAATGATACAGAATTCCCAAGAAATTACAAAAATATTAATTCAATGTACATATCAGTGCATTGCACCAGCCTCAAGTTAGCAAAGCCTGAAATAAGTCAAAGTTGGCACCAGGAAAATTTTCTGAAGAATGCTTGAGTGTCCTGAGGTCAGAAATAGCACAGCTGATGTCAGAGCCACATTTTCAAAGCCTTCTAAAAACCCAATCTGGCTGTTTTCATTAACAGAAATGAGGTGTTTGCAGCCACTGGCTCTGTTGGATATTGAGAACCTGGATCTCCTGTCCTTCCACACCTCCTGAAGTAGCAAAAAATTTTCTTCCACTGTCCTTTTGAGGGGAGAAAAAGGACAAAAACCACTAATGCAGAAGTGGAGAGGGGAGGCAGAGTTGGAGGAGGAACAGCTTCATCAAGTAAAGGAGGGATTGAAAGAGTTAGATCTGTTGATTCAGGAGAAAATGAGGACTATGATCTCCACTGAAGCAAATATCCTGGGCAGGTTTTTTCATAGTGATTTTCAATAAATCATCACAGTTGTAAGTTAATTGCTATGAAAAATAACATTATTTTTCCCATGCATGGCCATGAGATCACTTTGTTACTGTAAGCATGAGCTTGGCTGTCAGCAATCATTTCCTGAAAGTCTCTGAAGGTTTCCTATTGCAATACAAAAGAAGTCATTCTTAGGGAGCAAGGCAGGGCAAGACAACCTCCATTCATTAGCAGGAAGCTGTTACAGGTTGGCAGTGATTAATCAGATTAAGTAACTATTAACCAGCCACAATTTAAAAACATTTAGTAGCCTGTTCTAGAAAGCTGGAAGGAAATATTTCATCTGTTCTCATATAAATCAGTTTCCTTGCTTTAACACAGTATGTTTGACCTTTAAGCCTAAAATGTGGATTTTTTTTTAGCACTATCTCCCCAAGTTCATGTCAAATTATTTAAATACCGTTGTTTGAAGACCCCACCCTATCCCAACCTTGAAATGGGTTCTTTGAAGTGATGCTCCTATGTGAAGTTTGTCTCTTTTTCCCCCAGCATCTTGAACTTCCAGCTTCCACCATTTCTCACCCCGATATTTCCTCATATTTCACACTGACACAGATATAACATTAGTTTTAAAAGGTTGCCCACCAAAGCTAAGATCTCCACATAATTTCTGGCAAATCAAAAATTGAGTTTGTAATAAAGCCTCAAAGCAAGGTAAAGCACATCAAGAACCTTTGGAAACGCTCCACAGAGTTCCAGTTTCTCTTACTTGGATCTCATCAGTCAGCCAGAAAGCAGATTTCTGGTTTCTAACAAAATGCTCCTCTTCCAACAAAAAAAAAAAAACAACACCAAAAAATCTCAAACAAAAAATCCAAAAAAAAAAAAAAAACCCAAAAAAACCAAAAAAAAAAAACCAAAAAAAAAAAACCAAAAAAAAAAAACCAAAAAAAAAAAACCAAAAAAAAAAAACCAAAAAAAAAAAACCAAAAAAAAAAAACCAAAAAAAAAAAAAAAACACCCAAAAAAAACCCACAACAACAACAACAAAAAAATTTGAAAATACACATTACAGGTAACTTTGGCCCTGACAGCCAGTTGAGGTGGCAAAAAGAACATTGCTCTTCCATTATGCTTTTATTCCAATTTTAGTTCCGGCACACCTCCCCAGTGAGGGCACAGACCCCTCCAGAGCAATCTGAGGCTCTGCTGCAGCCCTATAACCCATAGGACAAAGCTTCTCAAAATTCTGGGCAGCTGCCATCAGCATGTCCTGACAGCTCCTGGGCAGAGACGGGGGTAAAAAACCCCAAACCCGCAACCACCACCAAACACAAAACCCAAAGAGGTGTCATCCAACCGTTTCATACTCTGCTTATTTCAGGGGAAGGGGAAAAGCCACCCTGGTGAAACCTAAAGGCTCCTCCTCCTCCTCCCTCCCCACATCCAAACAATTATCCCCAGTGCAATACCTTACAGAAATCACTGCTTCCTCACTTCAGCCCAAACCCATCCTTCCAGAAACACCTCGCCCTTCACCAAAATTCACTGCATCGTGTGTCATGTGCTGACCTCGAGGGCAGCAACACATCTCCCTGGAGATAAAGCCCTACAGATACTCCTAACGTTGAGCACTACGGCCTTCAAACTGTACCAGTTTATGCTTGAATCACTGGTTCAGCGTTTAAACTGCAACAGCTTCAAAAGGGACTGCCCCCTCCCAGGGGATCGTAATGACATCTTCTGGCTCTTAATTGCTATTAGTCACCTTCAAGGCAGAATGTATCACTCACTTGAGTGCCAGAGAGCCTGAAATGTGTGAAATTAAGCTTCACTCACTCCAGCAAGGTTTGCAAATGGTACATGCTTTAAGATTTACCAGGTCCCTCGTTCCAAAACAAACACTATTTCTAAAATGCAGGTTATACTTTAAAGCACTCAGTGGCTGAGATTGCTCTGAGATATTACCAGAATGTACAAATTGCTTCACAATTAGCAATAAACATGCAAGTACTGGGACAGGCTTCAGCTGTCCAGGAAAGCTGGACATTCGTCAAGAAGGACCCCCCTGAACTGCTCTAGGGTGGGGCAGAGGGGCTGGAAGGATGCCCAGAGGAAAAAGGCCTGGGGGTGCTGGGACAGGGGCTGGACACGAGCCCAGGGGTGCCCAGGTGGGCAAGAGGCCGATGGCTCCTGGGCTGTGCCAGCCCTGGGGTGGCAGCAGGGCCAGGGCAGGGCCCGTCCCCTGTGCTGGCACTGCTGGGGCCCCTCAAGGGCAGCGTCCAGTCCTGGGCCCTCATGGCCAGAGAGACCTGGAGGGGCTGGAGCGTGTCCAGGGCAGGGAACGGAGCTGGGAAGGGGCTGGAGCCCCAGGAGAGGCTGAGGGAGCTGGGAAAGGGGCTCAGCCTGGAGAAAAGGAGGCTCAGGGGGGACCTTGTGGCTCTGCACAACTCCCTGACAGGAGGGGGCAGCCGGGGGGGGTCGGGCTCTGCTCCCAGGGAACAGGGACAGGAGGAGAGGGAACGGCCTCAGGCTGGGCCAGGGGAGGCTCAGGTTGGACAGCAGCAGGAATTTCCCCATGGAAAGGGTGCTCAGGCCTTGGCAGGGGCTGCCCAGGGAGGTTTGGAGTGCCCATCCCTGGAGCAATTTAAAAACCACGTGGGTGAGGCACTTTGGGAACATGGTTTAGTGGTGGCCTTGACAATGCTGGGTTAATTTTAGACCTTAAAGTCCTTTTCCAGCCTCAGCAATTCTGTGATTCCCAGAAAAATGTCCTCAGTGCTTCTGTATCCCCAAGAGTCCCTGCTGGCGGTGTCACCCGCACTGAGAGAAAGGAAGCAGCTGGATTTATCTGTATTATGGTCAGCAGTACAGCTCTCCTCACTTCTTATTCAGATCTCACCAGGTCATGTAGCATGGAGATATCTATTTTCTCTTTAAGGCACAGCTTCATGATGCCTCTGATACTTTCAAACCTCTTCACACACACTCGTGTGACAGGACACGTGGACGCACCAGTCCTGTGGTGTGAATTGGGGATTGTCACAGAGAATGTTTCAAGTCATGAAACCTGCAAACAGTTTTACAATTTGTTATCCCAGATACATCTGGAAATCTTGTCCCAGCTTGCCCAGCTGTCCTCCCATACTCAGCACTGCTCTGACAGAACCAAAACTTCACGTGCAGGTTTCTTGGTTTTGAGTGAAGCATGTCCCAGAAATGTTTCTTGGGGTCACAGTGGAACTTACACAGGGATCAGTGACAAAATCACTACAGGCAAAGTGCTCCACTGTGGGGAACAAGAAATTCCTCAGGTTTTTTTTGTCTATTCTGGAAGAAACAACTGAACTGTGAGCATGTAACATCCTATATTATAAATGCAGACATGTGGCCACAAAACACTGGCAAGTTGGTAGGTGTGTTTGATGCAACCACATTTTTCATGGAATTGAGACATTTTTTGACTCTTCTATTTCACTAAAGAAACCCAAACAAATGGCACAAAAGGCTTCATTTCCAACAAATATTCCAGCCAGTAACTGAAATGAACATTGCAAGACCCAGTCCTTAGTTCATGCTTTAAAAAAAATTCTTTGGTACAAACATAGATTTAATTGTTTTCACCTTGCTTCCTTATTCCCTTTAGAAAATATAAGGCCATGCAAATAGTTATTCACACACAAATCTCCTCTCCACACAATTACAGAATAATAGAGAATTCCAGGTTTATTCACGCATTTGCTTTTTTCAGAGCCTACAGACCAGTAAGAAATTAAAATATTTGAAGTGAAATTAGTTTTGTGCTGACAACTCATAAATTATGGGCCTTCAATTTGAGTTTGGGTGACAGAGAATGGCACCTAACCTTTCAGCATTCCTATTCCAAGGCAGAATCATCCTGAAAATACAGCCAGAGCAGTGAATTGCCTCTTGCACAGAAAATCAGGTGACTTACATTGCTTGGGACTGAGGCACAGCTTAACAAACTATTACAGAATGGTATCTTTGATTTTAAATTAAATGTCAAGCACAGTTATACAGTGGTGGAGTACCCTGGGCTGTCTGGCAAAAGTGCAGCATATTCCATGCAAACCTAGGGAGATAAGATAGGGAAACGCAGCCAACCAGAAAAGCTGGGCTGCAGGAGGGATGAGCCCAGAACAGAGACAGACAAGCCCTGCTGCTCCAATTTCCTTCACTGCCCGGCTGTCACTCGGCCCCTCTGAGCCCAGGGAGCAAAACTGGCACAGAAGGGAGAGAGGGGATGAGCTCAGAGGGGTTTGCACGGCAATGGAAAGAGTCATAAACGTAAGGAAGAACCTTCAAATTTTGTTGAACTGAACAAATTGTTAAAAAAAAAAAGAGAAAAATTAATTTGCGTCCAACTGATCTAATGCTCCAATCTGTTCCAACACCTAAATATTTTTATAGGATGTGTGGTGCCTTTAGCATAAGGCAAGGAAGGTCACAAGTGCCCTTTTCTACAGGTATGGATACCACCTTTAGAGGCCCAAAAATCCATGATGCCACTTCATGGGCACTGGCAGGCTACAAGGGAGCTTGACACTGAACCCCCACACCCCCCAGACTCTGCTGGGCATCTGTTCCCAGGTGTCACCTGGGAGCTGCAGGGACCTCTGTGAGGAGGGAATGGGGCTGTGCCATGTCAGACACTGCCAGTGCCACAACAGCCCCACCACAGAGCAGGGACACTGCCCAGCAGCGAGGAGGAAAACAAGAAACAACCCTGAAAACACCTAAAAAATCACGGGAGAGCCTCGTTATTCAATGCACAGAAAATACATTTTGTACAATCCCAGAATTGTTTGGGTTGGAAGGGACCTTAAAGCCCACCCATTCCCCCCCCTGCCATGGGCAGGGACACCTCCCACTGTCCCAGGCTGCTCCCAGCCCCAGTGTCCAACCTGGCCTTGGGCACTGCCAGGGATCCAGGGGCAGCCACAGCTTCTCTGGGCACCCTGTGCCAGGGCCTGCCCACCCTCCCAGGGAACAATTCCTGCCCAATATCCCATCCAGCCCTGCCCTCTGGCACTGGGAAGCCATTCCCTGGGTCCTGGCCCTCCATCCCTTGGCAATTGTCTCTCTCCATCTCTCCTGCAGCTCCTTCAGGCCCTGCAAGGCCACAGTGAGGTCACCCCAAAGCTTCTCCTCTCCAGGCTGAACAATCCCAGCTCTTGCAGCCTTACAGGCTCCAAGAGATCCACATTATCCCTTGGATAGAAAACAGAATTTATACAACAGACTGCAAATGGGGCAAAGCTGGCTTCTAGGTAGTGGCAACACCTCACCTTACCAATGGTCCCCGTGTCTTGTTACCCATCACCACAACCAGGGTGTTTGTGTCACCCCTGAGGGCTCCACTTCAGTGCCCAGTGGGAACAGCTGTCTTTTGGCTGCTTTATGGCATTTAGATTTCCCAGCCTTTGTTCAATCTCGTTGCACGTATGTGCCAATAAGTGATCAGGAGCTTCAAATAGCAACCAATAATCCATCCTCCTGATGGTTGGGCTCTACAATCTGTGTCATCTGAAGTTGTCACGTGAGATGTTTTATGCAAAGATAAGTCCTAATAGAGAGTGATGCTGACAGAAAGTTAAGAACCTGGTATCATTCTCCAAGCTTGTGTCAGTGGGTGCAACGGGGGATTTAATCAGCCCACCAAATAAAAATGAAAGTTTCATGTGGTCGTGACTGATCCACACAGATTTCACTCTCAAGAGGCAACAGAGCAGTTTAAAATTTTGAAGCATATGGCTTTTATAGCTACAGTTAATTTGGGACTTTTTACTATGAAAACATTTTAAACACCTGTCATTTTTAAGTTATGAAGTTATTATCAGGCTCAGCTAACAACAGAATACTGCGTGTTACTGCAGTAATTAGTAACCCATTTTCTCCAAAGGCTGAATTTTTTAAGAATATGACAATAAGTCCTTTCATCTTCATAAACTTTCAGGATCCAATACTGACAATTTCATTTCCAAAAGTCACAGATGACAACCTGCTGCCTCCTCACCTCTGCCTGACACAACTGCCAATGCCATGAGGATGCTCAGCCAGGTGCTGAGGTGTTGCTTGTTCAACCCCTGCAGTTTCTAACTAGAGTCAGTAGCTACGACATTTTCATACTCAAGCTTGAGTTAATTATCTATTTTATGAAGAAAAGCCGATAAAGGACTCTTAGAACTCTCATTCCACTTAGCAGCAAATAGAAACTCTTTGCACTGCCAACTATCCCTCCATTGGATGGAGTTTCCTGTTCACATCCTATGATAACTTTATTTTAACCCCTCCTGGTCTCACCACCTTCAGTAAAACACAATTTGCCTGTGTTAGAGATGTTTGAGCAGCACATTTGCCTTATTCTGCTTTAGGTATCCTGGCTTACATTTGCAGCCATAAATTATAGCCCATCTATCTGTATAACACACCATTGTTGTCTAATTGCATTGACCTGTGTAAATTAGATTTATAAAGCCTATTTATGGCCATTATAAAAAAAATTAGGGCTATTATCATAACATTCTAGTTTTTTTAGAAAATATTCAGACCCAGAAACTTTTCTACAAACCTCCCCTGAAACTGCCAAAGCAGAACGAATGACTTTCAGTGAGGGTTGGATGTATCATGGAGCAGCCACCTGTAAATCGTGGAGAAAGTCCAGGTAATGCTTGGGGACACGCATAGGAGTGACGTGACGTTCAATGACATCACAACAGAAGCAATGTGACATTCAGTGTAAATAAAGGGGAAGGAAGCTCTTTTACCCGAGACTGAAAAGAGAGCTGAAGTCAGCAGCAGGTTGACTTCCTACTCACCAGAAGGTTTCTCTTCCCACTGCACACCGAGGAGAACAAGCCTTGGAAGGGATCCCAAGCACTTCCTGAGAAACATTTAATTGAATAACTGCTTCTGACACAAGGAGACCACATAAGTGACCATTCAGAGACAGGACCGAGACAGAGAATTCATATTTGTTCCTGCTGTCTATACCTAAAGGCATTACTTTAAAACTGTGGTACCAGCAGTAAAATCAAGGAAATGTACATGAAAGTCAACCCATCTTAATCCTGAAATACTTTGAGGCAACCTCTGAGGATCTTCTGATAACAAATCATGTTCATCCTCTTGGCAAGGGGACACCATCCCTGTAGGAAAACTTTTGTGCATCAGGGAACACCAGGAGGTCACTATGAGGGGAACATGAGGCACTGAACAAGTATTTCAGGATCAGGATCCGTGCACTTTCAAATAATTTCTGAAGCAATCAGGATATATGTAGTGAAAAAAATTCATCCAGTCCCTTCAGGTAGGCCTCTTGCTTCAAGGGAGAGGGAAATTATCAGTTGTAAAAGAATAATAAATCTAAATAATCCACTGCTAAACAGGGGGAGCCCATGGGCAGGGACACCTTCCACTGTCCCAGGCTGCTCCAAGCCCCAATGTCCAACCTGGCCTTGGGCACTGCCAGGGATCCAGGGGCAGCCACAGCTTCTCTGGGCACCCTGTGCCAGGGCCTCCCCCCATTCACAGGGAACAATTTTTCCCAAATATCCCATCTAAATGTACTCTGTCAGTTTGAAGCCATTGCCCCTTGTCCTGTTGCTCCAGGCCCCTGTAAAATGTTTCTCTCCATCTTTCCTGCAGGCTCCTTCAGGCCCTGGAATAAAGTTCAGGATAGATTATCAGACACTGGCTCATTTCACTCCCCTTGTTCAGTCCTTCCTCAGTTTTTCATTCTCCTGTAGTGTCGTTCTTCAGCTGAGCACATCAAGGGGGTGCAGGAAGTATCTACATCTGCTTATTCTTGCCCCTAAAAGGGGGTGAAAAATTTAACACACTGCTCTGAGAAACTGAAATGCTGAAAAGACTGCTACATAACTCCAAATTTTCTACCTACTTTTTTTTTCCCCCCAAAAAAGTCAATATAATGATTTTCCTTGAAGCAAACAGAGCCCAGCCAGTTAGGGGATAAAGACTTTACCCTTTTTAAGTTAACACCATTCAACTACTGTCTCCCTAATAACTCCTGGCTATAGCAGTGGCTCCTAGATATCTACACTTAATCCTACTTTATCCAGCAGCCTTGGCAGCCAGCAGCATTTTGCAGGGAAATGCAGGCCTCTCCTTAAAGACACACTGTGGTAAACAAGATCAATAACTTCTCATTTCTTACAGGAGCCAGTGACAGGGCACACCAAAGTCAGACTTTATTTACATGTGAAGCACTGACTGAAACCATGAGGACTCTGGATGTGCTAATTATCCTGCCAGTGCTGCGCGGCCCCAGTGGAACCTAAACAGACATCCTGTTAGTCCATCATCTGATTATTGGATCTACCAAGAGTAAAACAAGTATTAGAGAGACTTGAAAATGAGAAATTTCACAGAGTAGCAAGAGGCAGCTGTTGTTCAAGTCTAAAAACATAGCCTAAGTGTACAGTAAATTCATTATTTTCTCCTATAAATCTAGAGCTAAAGCTTTCAGTAAAGCTTTTCTGCACTCTAAAGATTAAATTTTACATTTACAACTTTATTACATGGCTGTGTATTTGAGATTGTGGTGCACAGATTGGTCTGAGGGCACAAGGAAGTTGTTCCATTGTAGGAAGAGGTTCACAAGGGCTCCCCTCCATGTATTAATTGCAAAATCACTTCCCACATGTAAACAAAGGAATCCGCAATATTTAATCTGCCCCAAGCAACAGCAAGTGACACAAAAGAGGTTCCTAGGAAAAAGGAAGGATTCTACAGTGAAATTAAGTGAGGATGTAATTATTCCAGTATCTTTTGTTTAATTTACTTCAAGATGAAGCCCATAGTGGGAAGAAACTGCTGTTTAAAACCTATTTTCCCTAAAGAAAATCCTTTACAGGGACTCAAGAACAGCTTAAAACCGTGCTGGCAGTTTATAGAAGCTGGATTGATTACCTGCAGGGGCTTCAAGCATCCAGAAGTTGCTACTACTGATGAAGAAGATTTTTAAATTATTTTATTATTGACTTATTGCTCAATTAAAACATCTTTACTCTGCATTTTCTGCCTGAAAATAAAAGCCACTTGGAAACCACAGCGTGTTTGGAAGCTAACAATTAGCAACAACACACTTTTCAAGTGTCTATAACCAAGTCTTGTTTTCAATTAAGAAATCCTTAATGAGGCAGGTTCAGGGGTTTTTTTGTTTTGGTTGGTTTGTTCGTTGTTTTAGTTTGATTATAAGGACACTGTTCCTCCCACCTCTGCTGTCTTGCTCACCACCAGAACATCAGGCTGGACCACACTTCTGCACAGAAAGTTCAGCTACTTTGAGGACTAATTACAATTTTCAGGCTCAAAATAAGTTTATGTTACTTTCAGTAACCAGCATTTCATTCTTTAGGGATGACATCATTACAGTGCTACATCTAAAGGTTAAAATCTGAGTATGCTGCTGGAAATTTTAAGTGGCGTCCTGAAAAGCCACTGTCATTATTTATAATGGCTTCCCCAGCTGCAAAGGGTGGTGGATGGCACAAATTAAATGTTTGCTGAGAGAAAATCTGAGATGAAAACAAAGCAAACAACAAACTATAGACAGTTAGCCAAGAATTAATTGAGTGTGACCAGAGCTGAGGCTGGAAGGCTCCTACAGATTACCCACAAGTTGGATATTTCTGGTTTCTGAGGAACGCCCAGGTATAACCCCTTTGTGCCATGTAAGCAAGATGCATTCTGCCAGCTCTGCCCCTTTATTTTCCTTGGGGTGCACATTTTATTGCCTCATTTGCAATCATTTGTAGCTGTGTCCTTTGCAATCGCTCTTGTATCCAACACACTTCAGACCCTGCTGCAGGAACACCAGGAAAGGTGCGCAAGCACACTGAACTTCTGGGGTACAACAGCAAAGGGCCAATCTCCTCCAGGGAAGGCAGGTCAGGGACTCTTCCGTGGGCTGGGTGAGGATATGGGATGGAACTAAACAGAAAATAACACTCAACAGCCAAGGACTGCATTTATCATGCTACACAGAGAGAAAACCCACCAATCATCTCAAAATGAAGTAAAGCAGGCCCATCTTCAACCATAGTTCCACACCAATGGGAACAAAAGAAATCCCAAAGCCAAATAAAAACCACAATTTTTTCTCTGTTGTTCTCTAGTTCTTTAACTCTCCTGGAAATGAAAGAGAAAATAATCATCTGGAGCATATTAAGAGACTGAAGAGCCAATCCAATCCCAACTGGGTTGAACTTCAGCTTCTATTACTTCCATAGAGAGAGCAATCAATTTAAATACCTCTCCACCTCTAACAAATGCATCGAAGGCATCATTTATATGATAATTGTTCCCCTATCTGAGGGATGTATTCCTAAAACAGGTATTTGAAACAAACGAGACCTCACCATCACCAACCTCCCCACACCACACAGCAACATGGGGAGTATGGAAAAAAAAATTTAATTCTTTCCCTTAACATTTTTCTCCAATCCCTCTTCTCCTTATTAGCTGCTTAACATTTAAGCATCCTTAAAGCACCAGAAGACTGCTCTGTTTTAGCAACAGGCGCTTTAGACGTTGGAAAACGTTCCGAGGAAACCTCGAGTGTGTTTTGACACACACTGAGCCAGATAAAATGATTCTGCCACTTGTTTACAGAACAAGTGACAATATTATTTCGAAGTCCTGGTAGAAGTGATAGACAACTGGTAGCCTCCGGGGAGCTCACAGACTTGCAGGAAGAACAGCAACTTGGCAGCACCCTCCAAGCTGTGGACACGACTGTCACCTCCCTGATGGCTCTCAGCCACTCCAGGCTCAAGTCAGACCTCCCACCACTGCTTCAAAGTTATCCATGCTCTGCTACTTTGAGATACTTGCCCTTCTTGGGGTATTTTTAACTCTTAAGTCAGCCATATTATTATTGTTATGCTTTGTTTAGCATTACCCCAGCATGGCAGGAGGCTTGGGCTTGTTCATGCAATACACAGGTGGTTTGGACAAGGGTTTACATCAGAAAACACAGAGCTACTGAAGCAATTCTCTGCAGGTTACTGCTGCCTCTCCAGAGAAGCTTAACTCTTATGCTTCAGACTCACTTTGGGGTTTGTGTGTGTGGTTTGAAAGGGGAAAATAAACCCAAATAATGGTTGAGCTTTTGAAATTCCATTTACACAGCCCAGTATCACAGAATTTGAACAGTGAAATAAAGAATTAAAACATTTCTATTTCAAAGTACAAAGAGAAAGCAAAGAGCTGGAACCCCACTGGAAGGCCTCCAAGTCAAATATAAGAAAGAGGTACTCAGAAAAAAAATATTATTTCTATACTGTTGTAAAGTACAATAAACTGTTTCTTTCTGGAAATAGCAGTGGAGCATTGGGCAGAGGTAGAACAGCAATGCAGTGACTCATGGCATTTTCTGCAGGGATTCACAACATTTCTGAGAATTCAGCTGCAGCTGAGGCCCTCAATTCCACAAATGCAAATCTGACCTGAACCTGCACACAGCAGGTGTGTCCCACCTGGAACACACATGAAATGCTGTGCAAAACAAGGACTTCTGAGCTCAGCTGGAAAAACATGAACTCCTAGAGTTTCCTTGCTTTAAAAAGGGCAAAAAAATATTATAATTCCTTGAAACAAGAGCCATTTTTATCTCACACTAATCATTGTGAAAGGTGGCAATTTAAAATGCAAACATTGGAGCACATTTCCACTGCTCCCCTGAAATGTGACAGAAGATAGCTTTTGTTTTTCAGAGCACTCATAGATGGGCTTTGCCATATTTTTCATAATTTTTCATTTTTTTTTTAAAACAAAGAAGAAACATTCTCCCTTGACCTCCTCATGTGCAACACCAGTGACATTAACAACCAGAGCCATGCCAGCCCTTCCTCCTGTGAGGGGGACACCTTTTCCCATTTGTAAACCATGAGTGGTTCTTTAGATCCCACAGACAGGAGTGGATTTTCAAAGGACTTTATTGGAGCACCTAAACCAAGCTGGACAGATTTTGAAAATACTCAGCAATCAACAGCTCTTGTTTACAATACTTGACAGTTAATGAGCCTAGAGACATTATGAAAATATTTTGAAAATTTACCAGATCCTTATGTTAGGACCATTCTCTGTCCTTTGCATCAGTTGCCCTTTCAGCTCCTCAGCAGCTGAGCTGTCTCTTCGCGCTGGTTTCTCCTTGGAAGCTTTTGTCATGAAACTTCTGTCAGCTTGGAGTCATCCGTGAGCCAAGGAGGAGGAATTCAGGTTCACATATTGCAGTTCTGTCACGTCTTGATGTTCTTTCGCTCGTTAGTACATCCCTGACACTTCACAGATATTCCCTGGCTTCTCCCCAGGATGATCTCATGGACCTACCATGGAGTTAAAAGCTGATGTATTTCACAGATCGTGTTTGGGGCCACTACCCTCGGGCAGGAAACTTGGACAGAGGAATTAACTCCTGTTGTGGGTTTGATTTACAAGGAAGTTTGTTTTAGTGAGGCTGAGACATGAGTTGGAGCAAAGCAAAGGAGTTTGAGAAACAGGGCAAGACCAGGAAAAAGAACTTTGGGATATTTGCAGTCTCTCCCTCAACCTCGCTGCAATTCTTCTTTGGGAGAGACTAAACCTCCAACTACAACTATATTTACATTTTCCTTTCCTTCCTGTGCTGCCCACATGTGCTCACTGTGTACCCAGTGCTACAGGAGTTCCACCCAGGGACACAGCCATGGAAGGAAACAGAACTGAAGTTCATAACTTGAAAAATTATATAAATGTAAATGAAGCCAATTAGGAAATATGAGTAAAAGGAATTTCTGAGCTGGCAGGACCTATCTTTGTTAACACAGAGTTTCTAACCTGTGGCAGGAGGTGGGGTGTCACATAAGGTGGGGAACAGGACAGATTATATTCTGTGGGGTGGAACAAAGATTTCAAACCATTGCTACTAATGAGCTACACACACTCTTGAGACATTCATCAGGTTGCATTTAAACATTACTTAGAAGGTAGATTATATTTAAATCATCTCTATCTTAGCTGATTTAAAGGAAAGCTAAGGGAAAAAATCGATTTTAATCACTATTAGGTGCCATAAGCAAAAGCAACAATGTCACAACCAAATAATATCTAAAATATTCTAGTTTAAACACGCAAATTAAGAAAATATTTGCAGCAATCAGTAGAGAATTTAATCTGAAAATGCTCCAGATGTTTTCATCTTCTGTCTACTCCAAAGCTATTGCATTCCAAGGAATTCTTTGCTTCAACACTTCTTAATGGTTAGAAGGCACAGTTTAGAAAATAAAAGTCTGTAAAAGAAATTTTAAAATTTTCAGGAGGTAATTTTCAAACAGTGGCTAAAATTATATGGAACAGCAATTTTCAAAAATATTCTTTTCCCTCACTTATCTGTCATTCTGGAAGGAACAGGGACAAAAGAGGAAAGCCAAAAATCAAAAGCATTAACCACCACATGCAGCATTCAGCCGATTAAGAACACAAGCAGCCCTCATCATTTTCTGAAACCTTTCCATTTTTTGGTGTCTTTCATCCTTGAAAGCCAAATCCAGAACTTCTGAGGTTAAAGCAATCCTGCCAAAACATCTCGAGCCAACTTCGTTGATGTATGTTTGAGAGCAGGAAGTGCACTGCAGCATTTCCACTATTCCACGCCTGGAAAGTGCGTTCAGGCTGGAAACCCCATCGCAACGTGTGCTTTAGCTGTTCAACAGGCAAGGAAGGCTTCAAACCCCTCAGGATTCCTCTCCTGCTGCTGCTTCTGCAACACTTTTCAATGTATAACACATTCTCCCCCCTACATTTGCAGGCATAACACCAGAAGCACAATAAGCAGCTTAAATGAATTGCTGCTGTTACTGTTAAAAACAAAGATCTCTCCCTGTCACCCAACTTCAGCTACAGGAAAATCTCCCTGGTTTTGTGAATCAAGTAATATTGTTTGCTATCTTTTCTGTCCTTTAGTCATTAAGAATGCACAGATCAAAGCTGGCTTATAATTATTTTCTAAAACTTACAGCACTCAAGGGAAGAGTTGCTAAAGATGCCGACTCTCCCGAGCCAGCATTCTTGCTGCCACACCAGGCCCTCTCAGAGGAGGATTTACACATTTTAACATTTTCTTGTCATGCCAAGAGTTCTTCCTCAGGACACTATGACCTAAACTTGGTGTACTCTGGTTTGCCCACTGACCTAGGACACTTTGCCAATGGGATCCATCCCAACCACATCCAGGATGGAGCTGCAGCCTGGGCACTGCCACTTCCATGTCTCCTGGTAGTGCTGCAGCTTCCAGAAACATCACGTGTGCCAAGCTAACCTGTGTTCCACAGCTCCTTTATCTGTGAAAGGCGTTGTTTGGGAGCAGATACATGAAATTACAATGGACAGAACTAGTGAAAACAGATTTTCCTGGGGTTACACCCGTATTTAGACTGGAAAGAGAGAAAATTTCCAATATAGGATGAAAGATGGTTGAGCACCCAATACCAACACAACCTGTAGTTCAAATTCCCACCCAAGACTATTAGTGCCTATGTTCAGAGATCCTTATTCCACTCGAAACACCCCAAAAAGGAATTTCATTCCAATAACTGGTCAGGAAGAGTTTGGAACCAGAACTCAGGAGCAGTGATCAGAGAGGGGTGGGGACACACAGGCGGAGCTGTGTTCATCCTCTCCTATGGATCACAGGTGCTCCCTGGGGACACACAGGAAACTGGCCCTGGCAAATCCTGGAGACGCACACCTTCAACCCCAGAATGGTTTGGGTTGGCAGAGACAGAGCCCATCCCGCTCCACCCCCTGCCATGGGCAGGGACACCTCCCACTGTCCCAGGCTGCTCCCAGCCCCAGTGTCCAACCTGGCCTTGGGCACTGCCAGGGATCCAGGGGCAGCCACAGCTTCTCTGGGCACCCTGTGCCAGGGCCTGCCCACCCTCCCAGGGAACAATTCCTTCCCAATATCCCATCCAGCCCTGCCCTCTGGCACTGGGAAGCCATTCCCCCTTGTCTTGTCATTAATGTGACACCAGGAACAAGTTGGGTTTTTGGACCTTAGTAGAGAAAATGGGATTTTTTTTTTTTTTTAGATAAAACACTGTGAGTTACCTGTACTGATGTGCAGAGAATCAATGCTTTTGGAATCATTATATTTCACACTTCCAGAAAATCTCAGATCTCTAGGTATTTAAAGTTATTCTGAGGGATGACTCCAGGATCTGACTTGCCAAATTGTGCTGAAGTGTGTGTAAAATCTGACCTTCTTCAGATTGTTTCTGATCTCCATAAAGATTGCACAAGACTTCTTCCCTTTGTTAAGGGACTTTAACTCCCTGGTTTGTTATTTATTTCCCTATAGTGGAAAAAAACAGTTAAAAAAAAAGAAAAAATATTTTACTACTTACACTGTAGAAAAATAATCTTATAATAGAAAATAATCAGCATTTATTTATCTTCATTTTACATAGTTTCATATTATTTCATCAAAATATTTGGTAAAAACTAAAGCCAGATATTATAATAGACTGAAAATACATTTGTGCTCATTTTTTCACAAGTTGTCAAAGTAAAACTAACTTGATTTGAAGAAAAATGTGGAATATCAATAATAGGGGCTCAAGAGGAATTCTAACAAAAAACCCCAACACCATAACATTGAACACAACAGCTATAAAGGCAAAAGACCAACACCACAAAACTGGCTTTGTTTTAATCCAGACTTATTTCAAAAATTGGATTTGACCAAAAATTATTTTTAATTTCTTCTGGCTAAACACAAGGCAAGATTTCCAGTTATTCTAAGTGCACTTTCAATGTGAAAATATGATAATTGCATCAAAATTATTCTAAAACTTAATTTATTTTAGTATTTTATGGCTTTATACAATCGTAAAGAAAAGTTTTAAAATAAAATTTGCACAAATTCTGAAATATTTTCTTTTTTGTTCTAGCCAAAATAAAAACAGCCTTCATCCTTCCAAAGAAGGATTTTCAGCATCTTTTTCAGCTGTAATCAACAGGTCTACACTGAAATTCATTTAAATAATGTGTACGTTGTGGTCAAATGGATCTTCTTCCAAATAAAATTCCATATAATTTCTAACCAAGATGAGGTTGCAATGTTGGCACAACCAGCCACAGATTCTCACCCCCTCTGTGTGCCTACAACAGAGATTACGGAAAGATGAAATGAAAAAGCAGCCAGGAAGAGAAGAATCTGGTTTTACCTGATAAAGAAAGGCTACAATGAAAATTTATGGTGAGCTATTAAATAAAACATTATGCAGGATATTATAAAAAGCACAATGAGGGTCACTGCTTTTCATTTTTGTAGCAGCCACCTATTTTCTGCACGTGAATATATTTAATATATTTTAAGCAGATTAGATGAGGTGATGAGCAGAGGCAAGACAAAAGTTTATCAGCTGTTGAAACATAAAAAAAAGAAGTTGTAGTTCAAAGTGATCACGAAGGAAGTAGAAACAAAAGTCTACTGCCCTTTTTAGGAACACTAAAGGTGTGCACTTCTGCACGGCACCTCTGGAAAGCCACAGGCTCCGGGGCAGGCAGGGTTTTGCACACCTTGCTGGGAGGTAAATGGGTTGGTTTCTGTCCCCACCTCTCTTCCATGGGATGTAAAACCGGAACCCCATTTCATTAGCAACATCCCGCTCTCCGAAATTGCCTGTTCTCTTTAAACTCCTGCTCCCACGCGTTCACCAACAGCTCCGAGTGTATCTGAGATGCAGAGAAACAGAGCTAACAGTGTCTGGAAATAAATAAATCATGGCATGCTAAAGCTGAGAAATTCTCCCTAAAATGCAGCAGAAATCCCTGGTGGGGGGAATCAAACAGTCTTCAGAGCGTGTCTGCTCATTCCCAACCCCGCCACTCGTGCCAGCTTCATTCCGAGGCAGACTTTTCTCCAGCTACTCAGTTTAACTTCTCTTAATAAATAAGATGTACTAGAGCACAGGAATCTGCAATTCCCAAGGGGAGAGTAAAACAGAGGATGAGAAGGGAAAGAAAAGATCAGTTTCATCCAACACGTCTTCAAAGTCTCATAACCTGGTTTCTATTTGCTAAAAATGGAAAGCTGAAGCTGCCTCTGAGACAGTTATAAAAATATAATGTATCAGCTTCCCTGGGCTCTCTAGTTCATTAAAGGTTGGGATTTTTCTCCTCCCCCACCTTTAAGAAAACTGCCCTGCTGCAAAGAGCATTAGAAATAAAGATTGTATTTCAGCTGAAGACAGAGTGAGTAAAAAAGCTTTCCTAATTATATTGCTGATTACTTGAGCAGTCCTCCATTTGACAATACAATTACACCAAAGAGAGGAGAACATCTTCATTACACTGAAAAAAGGAGAAAGTGTGGTTTTTCCTGCTTTGAAATTTATGGACTATGAGCCAGACATATAAACTTCTCTTGAACTCCAAAAGTCCAGATAAACTTTCTGAAAACATCAATTTTTCCCTTATACAAATATCTGTGCGACATATAATAATTCATATTTATGTTCTTTGTAGGAGCTCTTTCACCCACAGGGACGAGCTAACCTCAAACTGGAGTGGTAACATTGGCTCTAGGCTCTGTTACTGGTTCCATTCCAGGGCCTGCTCTAGCAGACTTCTATTTATATCATGCAGAAGTCAGCAAAAAATCAATCCTGCCACATCAGTCCCTGCCAGAGGTGCAACATAGCTCAGCATCCCAGGAACACTTCAGCAGCTCAAAAAGCAAAGTAAAAGAAACCCCCAGAGCAAGTGCCAGCTGTAAACTGCAGCTCCATAAAAGGCTGCTGTGCTAACACCAGGCTGGTGATGATGGCCATCCTGGTGATAAATCATCATCTTCTCAGCTTTACCCTTCAAAATAATCTCAATATTCACTCTTCAAGAACACTTTTGAACCCTGTTTTGCAGATGGGTGACACAGGGAGTTTGAGAGTCAGTGCCTCCCTTTGCTGATGGCAGTGGGAAATCCCAGCTGGTTCCAGCTCCATAACTCACTGGTCCATCTGGCTATCCAGCACCAGGCTGCTACAGCCACAACCCCACTGATCATCCCAGACACTTCCCAGTGCCCTGCTAGACTTGGGCCTGTTCCCAGGAACCGAGCATGAGACAAGAGCAGGCATCCTTTGAACATGGAATAGGGGAAATAGAGAATTCATCAAAAGTTCAGCCCAAAACAGCACTTTCCCCCCAGCACTGAGGGTGCTGCTGTGCTGCAGGGAACAGCTCAGCTGCCAGGGCTGGGTGTTAAACCACAGCCAGTGCCTCAGTGACCTTCAGGAGTGGGGATTTTATCCAGTTTCATGGCACATTAAGTTCCTGTGGTTATACAGAATATACAGATACAGTTTCTTTACAGCAGCCACCACAGCCAAGTTCAGAACCCTCAGCTCCAGCCCTGCAACCCCACAGTCACTCCACCCTTCCTCATGGAGCTCCTCACTTTCAGACGCCTCATTGCTCCATGTGAGGCAAAGGAATGAGAAAAGAGAGCTCAGCTACTCCAAGTCACCCTCATCAGTGAATTCTGACTTACAACCCTCATCATAAACCAGCAGCAGCCACACCTTCAATTAACGACCCACCAACTCACACCATTCCCATCTTTAACTGCCATATCCTTTCCACACCAACTCATTCTATTACTTTAAGATTAAAAGCACAACAATTAGCTGTCATTTAATACTTTCAATTAATAGTATTTTATGAACAATGGTACATGAGTAGTGGGACTGAGGAACAATTAAACTTGCTCATTACAGAGCACCGCAAGCTTGTTTACTGGAACTGTGTTAAGTAATCTTTCCCTTCTGCTTTAAAAATAAAAAGACTCATTTGCATCACCCCCAATGGTCCAATTTCAAGCACAGTTTTTAAGTCTAAGGTTTTGAGGAAGAAAGCACACATTGCACTAATAGTCCTACAGCTCTGAGGATACAAATAACAGGCACATTTTTCGCTACCAGGGCAGGCATGTATCCACCCTAATTGCCACCAACAGCACAAACAACAATCTTAACTTCAGGAAAATATAATTCAGCTCTTTTTTCCCATGTATTTAGTCTCTATTAGGGAATAAAAAGCTTGATTTTTACTATCCAGTCCTCAAAGCAGTAAGCACAAGTATCTCAAGCCCCACAGCCAAGAAAATCCACTTTGAGTTTCTCCCCATTCCCCAGCACCCCTTATCTATCCCTAGGACACCCTCTGAAAGAGAAACATAAATGAATGTATACATAAATAAAAGACACATGTAAATGCACATCACTATATCAAACAGCAAGGACAGACTGTTTTGTTTAAGAGATAATAACTCCTTGACCAGCTTACCTGAGGGAGCTCCTTTCTTCATGGACAGACCTCCATCAGAGCCCACACCCCTTCCTCCCTCGGCTTTTTAAAGGGAAAACCTGAGCCCTGTCCCACACAAGTGATCCTCCAAACACCAGCAGCTGCTCCCACTCTGCTTTCCATGGTGAGGTGCAGGAGGGTGGGAATGTTGTTATCCATCTTTACTGATCTCACCTGGACTAAACTCAAAACTCAGGTTGAACTTCTAGTGCCAAAACATTTCTACCTAGAAGACTTCCAATACTCAAGAGATTCAAACTGCAAGTTCTCTGCAAGGCTATTACCAGCCCAGATTGTGCAAGGAATTTCTTAGTTCTTGTGCAATACTCGAATTTCACAAACCAGCAGAGAACCACATATGTTCTCTCTACATGGAAAGTTAACTGTGTCTTCCACTATCATCACAATGGCTGTTCCATCCCTGGGTATATTGGGAGGGGCAGACACTCCATCTCTTCAATCTAATTTACTTTTAATGAAAAAGAAAGCTACACAACAAGACCAAAGGAAGTGTGGCCAGGTAGCCTTGTGGTTACTGCGTTCTGTGAAACTTGAGTTTCCAGCTATATCATAAATAGCTTTTTTTGTACTCAGTGACCTCTACCACAGGGCATATCCAGGGTTTTATGGCAATCAGGTGTGGTGGAACCCTGGAAATTGCCTCCCAGGAAAAAACCCTTGGGTTGCATCAGCACTGTCTCCTCCTTACACTATTTGCCCTAATTCTGCACAGTAACAAAGTTTGGGGAGCTCCTCCCGTGGAGAAACCATTGCTGCCGTAGGAAAGAGAATTAAATGCAAATGTCCCGTTCCACTGAGTGAAGACTGTAACCAGTAGGATTTGACATAAAATCTGGTTGCAGCACCATTTTCTAAGATAACATCACTCGTTGGGTTGTTGGAGGATTTTTTAAAAGACATGGCTCTTCTAAAGAACTGGAGATATTTATTTTCATCATCCCCTCTGGTGCCTGAATCTCCCTTAGTTTCATCTTAAGTGTTGCCCAGTTCAGATCTGCCTGTTCTGAGCCTGGCAGGAATTCAGTGACTCCTCCTGGCTAGCTCTAAATGGCCTATTTGAATTAAGTAGTTGGAGTCCCTACCTACACATATCCATGATTTGGGAAGAAAAAAAGTCTCCTGACTTGGAGAGATTTCTACCAGCAAGCCCAAGAGTTCAGCTGGAACTGAGGATGTCAACATCCATCATTCAGCTCAGTACTTTGCCAGAAATCAATATTACAGGTCCAGTTGCCACAAAGAACTGAAATCAATTGGATGGAATCTGCTCCTTTTCAGGGGACTGAACTCCAGTTAGTCTGGAACTTAAGAGCAGGCAGATTCTGAGTGAACAAGTGAAAATAAATGCTGAAATCTCAGAAGATTGATAAGGACAGATTCTCCATCCCACTGTAATTGAGGAGCTGTAGAGCTGTAACTCTGCTCTGGGCCCTGTGCAGGACTGAGGTAAATCCAGGATAATAAACTGAGCCTTTAAACCTTGCTGCACGTCCATGGATAAAAATAGCTCCATGTTCATAAACAGCACTTCATGTTCTCCTTTGCATGTGTTGTGATGAACACACAAACTGAGAGTGAGCACCCAGAGGGAGAGTAAGGAAAAGGTGTGCTCCTTTCTGTTGTCTGGGCTCTCCATGGGCTGATCCCACGGGCTCAAAAGAAGGAGAGGAAACATTAGGGAATGTTTGCAACGCCGTGCAACTCCTTCAGTACCCATGGACACAGCACCCCCTCAGTGTGCTCAGATTGAATCTCATTTACTGTGGCAGAGATGGACACAAAGGACACACTGCATGGACAGTGCTCCATCCAGAGGAGCTGCCAGAACAGCTCCAGTCCTGCTTCCCAGTGCAGAGCAGCTCCTTTCAGACTCCTCAGCTCCTAATCCAGGCACTTCTGCACATGTGCTCTTTGTCAGCCACTTTCCACACTTAAAAGCAGCTCTTCTGCTGTCCTACAGTTTTACACTGGCATTTTGTTATTCAATGCCGTAAGAATTTGTTCCAAGGATTTGGATGGTGCTAAGGATGATCCCACTTGCATTCAGTGGCATTCCCGTGCCCCCAGCCTGCCTTGGCATGAATCCCCCCTTTCTGCCCATCCTTTTGGGCCAGCAAAGCAAGAAAGTGGAATTCCAGGGCATACCTGATCTGATTATTCACTGAGCTCTTTCTAGCAGTGAGAGAGCGAGAGTCTGGAAAGAAGCTGGAGCAGCCCTTATCTTTTGGGTATTTCAAAGGTGCTGCACAATTTCTCACACTTCAGATGTTTTTGATATATTTTTCTGTACCATTTTGTAGTTTCTTGACTCTGAAACCTACCTGGATATTTTATAATATTCCTTTTGCAATATAATAAAACAATTGAAATTTTCATTTATATGAACAAAAGGGTTCCGAAGTTGGTTCAGAGAAATCTAAAGTTGATTAATAAAAAGTCGTCTGCTTGTGTACTTCGCTCTTTAGGGCTCAAGTTTGCAAATGGATTGCACAGATCTGCTCAGCTTTCAGCACTTACCACAAGGATTTAAAATAAATGGCATTGTTCATAAGACAGAACATGAGCAAATATTTGTGAGGTGAGGATTTACAGCGGTCTGTTTTCAAATGAAAAGGTTTTTGCTTTATTATTTACTCTTTTGAATATTTAGATAGTTTTGTACTAAAGATATATAGCACATGAAACACAAGGTAATGTAGCATGTGATTAAGATTGGATTTGGATTTCATTCCAGTGAGCTACATAATTTAGATATTCCTATTCTAATAAGAGCCCAATTAGATATATTTTCAAACAAACAACAATAACCTATTTCATTTTGTGGCAACTTGTTTGTGAGCAGCTTAAAGTTGAACTGCATTGTTCATTTTCAGTCATTAATTTAGTCTATGAGAAGCATATTTATTCCTATACACATTTTCTTTCCCCTCGTAAGTTTTTTTATTTATAACAGAAGCAATGTGATCTGAGGAAACATAGCTCACAGAGCCACATCCTGATATGATAGTCAGCATCATGAATTTCAAATTACTTTCTGTGAGAGTTCACTGCTGGATAATAGAGTCAGAAACTCCACAAAAATCTCCTGCCAATCCATCATGTAGGGAATGTATTCAGAAACTCCAGATAGGAAGCAATAAAAAGCCTTGAGATAGGTGAAAAATTCTGTCTCCTAACAACATACTGATGTTAACATAACAAAACCTGCTTTTCCTGGCAAGTTCATGTAAACAAGCACTAAACCCATGTATTTTTCCAGGCAAATGCCCCACGGAGGCATTGCCACTGCCAGGCTGTGCCAGGAGCGTCCCTTGCTGCAGCAGCTCCCAGTGACGGGAGGCCGGGCAGGAACCTCCACGCGGAATTTGGGCCTTTCCTTCATCCTCCCCTTGGTTTTTTGTCTTCCAGCACTGGGAAATGAGGTTCTGGGAATCTCTGGTGGCTTTCAGGGAGCAAGTGGGAGGTGAGAAAGGTGGGATGATGGAGAATGGCTGCTTTTATGGCTGTTTTATGAACTCCTGGCTTGCCTCTGAACTGCGCCAGGCTCTGCAGGACGGCTCCCTGGGCTCCCTCCAGGCTCATTCCCGGGGATCAGCACTGCCAGAGCCACTCAGGCTCGGGATTTCTCCATTTCCTACAGCGCTGCTGGATGCTGAAGTGGTCAGGGAGGGGGAATATTGCAGTTCTTGCCCAGCCCCATCCCCCAGCTGCTGGAAATCTGGTTCCCATTAAAGCGGGCTCTAATCCCGGCGCATTCCTGGCCTCCAGAGCCGCCTCCTCCGCGGCGCTCCCGTCTGAAGCCGGGAGCAGGAAACTCCTTAGATGGCTCTAATCAGCCCAAGCCTCCTATTTCAGCCTCAGCACCGGCGTGTGAACCAGAGGCAAACTCTTGAACTGTGTGTTTCTCATTGCAGCTCACACCTGGTATTTGTTTAGCCCTGGAAGACGCTGCCTGGATTCCAGTGGAAGGAAAACACTTCTCCTTTGAAGGCTCTGGTGTAATTTATTTCGCTATTTCTGGCCGGTTCCTGAGAAACGTGATCCATGAGTGAAGGACTGAAATAAGCTTGCTCCAATTTATATGGTTTTCCATTATTAAGTATGGCACAGACAGAGCAGGATCTCCAACTCATTCTGCTGTCTGTGTCAGCCAGAAAAAGCCGCGGCCCCCATGCAGATGGATCCAGGCAGCCCTGCCGTGGGGAGGCACTCAGGAAGGGACGGGGCTATAAGTGTTCCCAAAATATCTCAGGGAAGTTATTAACATCTGTAAATTATGCTCCTGTTTCCCTGACAGCGGCAGCTTTGGTCGAGGATCTCGATGTCGCTGGCAGCCTGAGAACTTCCCGTGCCTGTTGCAGCGATCCCTTCCCAAAAACACATCAATCAGCAAAACAGGAGGGGTCTGAGCTCCCAGGTCAGAGCTTTCATAAAAATACACATGAAACAGCCTCCTGAGCCTCTCAATTTTGTGGAGCTGCAGCTTTTTATAAAAAAAAAAATAATAGGGCTGGGTGAAAATAAAGATGTTTCCAACACGAAAAATGCACATTAGCTCTGTTCCTGCAAATTGTTTCAAAAGGCAAATATCCTGGTGATAAAATTCACCAGCACACGATAAACAATAAAAAACTTGCCCCTGATAATTATCAAATAACCCTGAGCAGCTCCTTTGAGAACCTTCCCACAAAACACTTGCTCTTCTCCCCTCAGTGTGTAGAGGGGGAATTTTTTTCATTTTCCAAACAAAACCAAAGTCAGTGGCTCAAATGTGCACACAAGCAGGCATTGCCTCAGGAAACAGTTTTTTATAAAAGTAAAAAACACGAAAATATTTTTTTAAAAAATAGAGCAACAGGCACCATGAGAGACTGATGGGATTTGGGATCCAGAATTCCAGTGTTTCCCCAGGGAATGGCACAAGGAGCATCCCTGTAGATGGACAAGACATCCCAGGCAGCACCTCGGCAGGAGAATCTTGTGTTTACAGTGCAAAGAGGTCAGACAGACACATTTTGTACCAACTTTCTGCTTTTTAATGTGCCCTCCATTAGCACTTAGGGAGGATGTCTCTGCTTTGGAAATAATTCATTTTTATGAAATTTGACATCCGTGATCAGAGGAATCTCCTTTACAGGCCTTAGATACTGATACATGGTTACATTTCTGTGGAAGATAAACTGAGGGAAACTAAGGAAATTACTTCTTAAATCTGCTTACACAAATCTCTCTGCCTGCTGAGACAATTAATCAGCAGTGGCTTTTCTCACATATGAATGAGAAACTGTGCAAAGTCTGGAGCACTCAGTCTGGAGCCATAAGCAGGCTGCATATTTGAATTCTTTTTATTAATTGCTTTGTTGTGACACTTACCCCAGGAAAATACTTTATCAGTTGCCTCTGCTATAATTTGTATCAAATCCACTCAATATTCTACTTTTTTTCTTCTTTTTTAAAAAATCTTTTGTCTGGACCAAGTTGTTTCTAATTTAATGCTGTATGTCATTGCAACAGGATCCTTCAAGTTTCCTCTCTTAATTCAATTCATGACACCTGGTTTTTGTTATTTTAAAGACAGCCAAGGACACTGGGGCATTCACTCCACACATTGTAAAAACACTTTAAGAGGGTGGCACACAGATGTATATGAACAAAGGCAAAGAGTCTATTCTGTGTCTGAAAAATATGATTTTAAAAGAGTTGAGAATTTGAGTCTGCTTCACATTGAAAAGGTTGAGGGGTTTTGTGGTTTTTTCTTCTTTGCTCTGTGGTGTCATGTCACAATTTAACATGGCTCTCATACACATAGGAAAAAATCATTTCATCTGAATTCCTGGAGTCAGTGAGGGGTAAGGATCCCACCAGGAAGCAGCTGGGAGCCATTCCTGCCCCTGGCCCTGACACTGCCAGAGTCCCCCTGAGAACTGCACATCTGGAATTTGAAAAGCCATCGGATTCAGTGGGACTAAATTCTTCTAAATTCATCAGTGATTTTAAGGTGAGGGTTTAAAAGTATGTCAAGCACATACTGGGATTGGCCATGTCATTCATTTTTTACTTACTCATGACAAGGTCCCAGAATGAGCCCAAAGGATTTAGGAGAGCCTGGGAGAAGAAAGCCCCATCCTCCTCCCAGAAAATCTGCTGGTCACGTGTTTCCTGTCCAGTTGCACACTGCATGTCCTGTCTCCCTTTTAGGGCATTCTGTAGTTCATTTGAGCTGCTTTTAGAGTTAGAACCACTTGGAGGAAAGCCACGTGGCTGGCGATGCCACCTGCTGTGCACCAGCGTCACACTGGGGGATGTAGCCCCATTCCCTCGGCATTCCCAGTGTGACTCGTGCCAGAGGCCACGCAAGAAAATCAGGGATGTGGGGGTGCCTTGCCTGACAACAATAAACAAGCAAGACTGTCATGGGCAGATAGAACATTTTGGAAAATGGAAGATATCTGATTGCAGCGTTACAGACTTTGAAGAACTATTATAAACAATAATCTGTGGCAATAAATCATTTTGCTCCCAGCAAACTCCACTGCACCTCGGTGAGTCATTTAAAACACAGCACTGTACGAAATTCAGAAGTGACAGGCTGGACATTTTTGGGGGTTTTGTTGTAGTTGGGCACATCCTGGGTTTCTGCTTCATTCCAAACACTTCCCCCAGCTTTGCAGCCCTTTGCTGACTTCACCTCGTGCTGCACCTCCTGCGTGGCTGGGTCAGAACATCAACCAAGCCACAGCATTTAAAGGTCCTTTGTTTTCTTTTATTATTTATTTTCTTTTATTATTGCTTCCTAAATAACAGGACTAAAAAGAATCCCTAATGCTAGTGGCTTTCCTCTTGAAAGGATTGTGGATTTCCTTGTGAAAGTCCTCAGGAAAAGCCTTGAAAAAGGAAAAGCAAAGTAAATTATTCCAACATTTGAAGGTTTGGCCGGCTTAATTCTTTCTTTGCTTGACCATGGTTTCACCCATCCCTTGCAAAGTGCTGAGCTCCATTATTCCAACTTCCTGTCACGTTCTGAAAACCTTAATCTGATTTTATGAGCACTACAACATTATTATAACATTGCTTGTATTCATTTTCCCTTCAGCAGCCAGTCACCACCTACAACATATGGCCGCTATTTTCACACTGGCAATATTCAAAGGAGAGAGAATTTGAAGTCCTCATTTAGGTATTTAAAGCTTGAAAGTGTATTTAACTTCAAGCTTTGTTAGTAGGCCCCTGGCCCTCAGTGAGTGACTGAAAATCAAAGTGGCTGGGTCAGGGATCAAGTTTCAGAAGCCAATTTTCCAAATACCGTTCTTCAGAGAACGATGCATTGGTATTAAAATGGCAATTTGGACAATAGCCAAGGCCTCAGCTATTCCAAGTCCCACAAAAATGTTAGTTTATGCAAATCTCCAATAGCTTCAATGGAGGAATGCAAATTTATATCAGCAGCCACGAAATTAGAGAGATGACAAGGATTGTTGTGTTATCTGAGATACTTCCTTTCAGATTCTTGAGCAAGGAGTGAAACCACCTTCATCCTTAATGTGGGCCCAGCTGGTGAAGGAAAGACTTTGAGAAGGAGAGAATAATACAAATATTAAAGACATTTCACATTCTCAAGCATTTTCCTATATTTGTCCCAGTTTCTGCACAAAAACAATTGTATTGTGTGAAACCCCTTTAAATTATGGGTGAGTTGGCTATTTAAAACTGCTACAAGATGTACAAAAAAAGCATAGACGCAAAGAGAAAAATTCAAGTATAACAATTAATTTTTCCTTGAAAGGTGTCAGGACAGTAATTTCTGACAATATTCTGCAAAATCCATGCTGGGATATCAAAAGTAAAATTGATGATCCCTAGAAAAGGCCAAAATCTCTTAAAAATTTATTGTGATTCAGGGACTTGAATTTGTGACTCATCACAAAGCCTGATTTTCTCAAAATATTCATTATCCTGGCACTGAAAGTCAGGCAGCTGAAAGAATTTTAAAAGTTTTTCTGAAAATCAAAAGCACCCAAACTGTCAGGTGACTTTTGAGAATCTGCAAAACATAAAAATACCTTATGGAAGCTGTTATTTTTTATTATTGCTTTTCCAGTAATTAAACTTGAAAGGGTATGAGATAGAGTCTAAAATGAAAAAAGAAAAACAAAATTCACTATGGAGCTAGCAACAGACAAAATAAATCCAGTGAATTTTGCCCTTTTTCCTTAAACTAACTATTAACAAATATTTAAATAGTTTTAATTATTCATATTGTTCTTTCAATACTTAGGAAAAACTTATTTCAACCTAGTTTTTTAAAGAATTGTCACTATGTAAATGTGAAATTTGTTGCAAAGGTCGAGGGGGATTTTTGGAGTTTCCAAATGGATGCTTGGATGTTTTGGAGTAGTAGGAAATGGAATAAAAGATCCTGAAAAAGCCTCATATGAAGCATACATTTTCCCAAGGATTTCTGCAAGTGTGAAGGTGCCCAAGGCCAGGCTGGACACTGGGGCTTGGAGCAGCCTGGGATAGTGAAGGTGTCCCTGCCCATGGCAGGGGGTGGCACGAGAGGAGCTTTAAGGTCCCTCCAAAATGAAACAATTCCATGATTCTGTGACAATTCTAAATGAAATTCAGGTTTAAAATCCGGAGCTCAAACCTCTGCTATGGAGAACATTTGTGCATTTTTTCCCAGAGCAGGAAGGTAAAGCACACTCGGGTATTTCTCACTCCAGGAGTTGACAGCTGCTGGTGGATGAGATCACATAAACCCCCAGCAGAGGAGCACAGGGCAGACATTCCTTCTGCAGACACATACATAAAAATTCTGTTTGTTTTGCAGTTTCATTTCCCAGAACCAAACATTTGAGAGATGTTTTTGTTGGTTTCTAAACAGCTTACAAAGCCCAGGCCTTGAAGGTTTCCAAATGGAACCGCGAAGTTTGTCAGTGATATTAATGCGTGGTTTATTTTTCTTGTAAGTAGTTATTAGGTTTTTGTCGTGGAAAAACATTTGGGTACAAAGAATGCAATGCTTTTTTGTTGCTTTGTTTGATACCAGATACTCTCAGCATTAGAATAAGACACCATGCAAGCAAATCAGCCAGGACTGTCAAAATAATTGCAGCCACTGGATGATAAATCTGCCTCTGGTCTGATATATAAAGGAAACATCCAAATGTTTCCTATTCAGGGGTATTATTTAAACCAAAGTCACAGAATTTGCTTCCTCCAGATATAGAACACTTACCTGCACAAACCTTTATCTCCTCAGGAATTCTGAAGTGGGTCAAAGATCACACAGGACTCTGAGAGAACAGACCTGTAGATGCTTGATAACCAATGTTTTAGAGATGATGGTGTTAGACAGCATCCCGCCGTCTCATTCCTAATTTTCCTGGCTGTGACCCAGTTATTAAATAGAGTAATGAGAAACCCAAATGAGTTGGTGTTGTGCAGACTTAAACACACTTTCTCCAACAGAAAGCAGAACAATCAGTTCTGAACTATTAATTACTATTAATTACTTCTTTCGTATGGCTGCTCATGGAAATAGTAGGAAAACATTAACTCCTCAAAACCAAAACTTTGCACAGAAAGTTCCTGGTTGCCATAAAAACTTCTGAAGAGGAGAAATTCCCAGTGTGTGACTCCGTGCCAAGACAGGACTAATTTTGAGGTACATGGGTACAATCAGTGGTTTGAATGTCAGCTCTATCTCAGTGCTGGAGTCAGACCAAACAACACACGGTAAAAAGGAGAGTTGGATTTATTATTTTTATGATGCCATAAACCGATGTCCTGCCTCCAATTTTTCAAAGATATTCTGGGTGGTCAGAAGCACCTCTCTGATGACATCATGCTCCTTCAGTGGTATTAAAAGGAGGGAAAATAAATTCTTATTTTATATATATTTACTTACACCTTTAATAAATGCTTGCACACCACAAAGAACAGCAGCATCAGCACACTGAGTGGATCTACAGGAACACCAGGGGTAGGTATATACAAGGAAAAAAATGTCTGTGAAAGATTTTAGTGTATAAATTCTCAGCAGAAAGGGTTTTAATTCTCAATTTCCTAAGTCACTCAGGAGTGCAAGAGCTGAACTTGGAAGGGGACAGGATGTGAGGACAGAGGCTCCAAACAAAGGACCATCTGCTCCATCCACCTGTCTGTAGCAGCAGCAAAAACAAGCGCCTAGAGATGTGCATAGGAGCAAGACAAGCACTCTATGGTATTTTCTCAGTATCCAAAAATTTGCATTTTCACCTGAAAACAGCTGTTTTCTCTGTATTTAGTGAGTCTCTATGGGTGTACCAGCCATGAACCTCTCTTGAACCCAAGCTTTCAGCACCCAGAGCGTCCCATGGTAGAAGCTCCACACAGCTCAATCACACGTGGTGTGAACAAGTTGCTGGTTTGCTCTGATGTGTTTTTAACCACTTTGTTCCTCTTTCCTGCTCATAAAAAGCACTGAACAGTCAATCTCCACAGTGATCAGTCCATGGGACACATCCCTATCTCCCTCCCCAGCTCCCAGTCATCTCTTAGGCTGAAGTGCCCCAACCAACTTAATTGTTCACAGTCCACCAGCCATCTCCTACTTTTGATCATCCTTGTTTCCTTTTCCTGACCCTTTTCCAGCTGCGTGGGACCTTTTTTGATGAGGCAGAGCCACACACAGGATTCAAGATGCTGATGAGTCCCAGATTTACAGAGTTGTATCACGAGGCTCCTCTGCTCTGTTCCCTATTCCTTCCTTAATACCTAATATCTGACCTCCTTCTTATCTATTTCTCTAAATTAACACTTTTATGGAACTTTATTGCTCTGTCCTGAATTTTCATTGATTTACTTTGTTACTGAGAGGTATTGGGCAATATTTTCACTTGCTATATAAAGGTTTTACCTTTGTTGACCACACTGAACTTATCTACATTTAATTTTGTGGGATATCTCAAAGCCAAAGCACAGAAGACCTCACAAGACCTTTCTGCATCTCTTTGCAACCAGCTCTTGTTAGGCAGGAAAAACCTACTACTATAGACTGAAGATGGTTTTACCAAGAGGAGTTAAGACTGTAGTCATTACAGCCATCCTAAAAATTCTAGTGATAACGTGGTTAATTAGGGTAAAGGAAGAAACAGAGCCAGTTTAAAACACACAGAAAATTTTGAAGCACATTGAAATAAAAGAAGCAAAGTTTCTTCCTTTTGTTCTTCCCCTTGTTAGGAAAAAAAGTCATTTTCACAGTGGACTAATGCACTGATACCTTTTTTTTTTTTTGTTTTTCCACCAGTTACTTTTCCAGTGACCACCCATTTTCAGTTCCCATCCTTGTCAGGAGACTGGAACAGATCTGCAGCTCGTTCAACCAGCTTATGACAAAAAAACCCAAAAAACCAAACCTCAACACACATACAAAAGCCCCTTTAGGTTAGGGTAGCTCCAAAAGTTTTTAAAATTAATGCACTTTCCAAAGAAGCAGCCAGTACTTCCCACTGTTCCCTCCATCTCAGCCTTAGGAATAACCCGCTAAGAGCCTGCAGAAACCCCAGTGCCGCTGTGCGGGAAGCAAACATCACGCTGCTGGAAGATCCTGTGCCTTTTCCTCTGCAGGGTGGTAACGCTGAGCTGAACAAGCGGTGCGTGTGTTCTGACTCTAACCACTGAGGCAGGAGCTGCCTTGCAGGACTCAACTCTGAGAATGCTTTAAAGGTGTTTCCTTCCCCTCCAGCACCAAGCTGGGTTTAACCTCCACCAGCACCAAAATGTCTCACTTGGGACCACACAGGAGAGTTTTGATAAACTACTGAGACTCCTCCTCAAGCACAGCCACCCATTGGACAACAAACCTGCAAAGCTGGTGTGTTATCAACTCCCACGTCCCATTAAAATGAAAATCTACCTTTGTACCTCGTCACTGCTGTCGCACAGGTCACAGGCCTTGAGCCAACACAATGCAATCCCAGAATATTAATGTTGGAACAGGGATAATTTAATAAATCCTGTCTGCCAACAGCATTGCAAGGGAACACTGACATCACTGGCCTGAACCAAGGGAAGGCCTGGGCATAACTCCACTGAGGGGTGATCAGATACGTTCCAGGTAATTGTATCTGATATAGTTTATTTAAGAAAATATCTCCTGTATGGTCAAACAGGTAGAAATATGTCAGTGCAGTTAGAAGAACAGAAAAAGAGGGAATCGTTTTATAGCAAAATTTCTCTAGAAGAAAATATCACACTGAAATATAACAGAGTTTTCTTCCGCCAGTGGGCACCATTCTGGATCATTAAACAGATAGAAATTAAACATCTCTAGCTAAAACTGAGTTTATTGTCACTCCCAGAAAACCTGTTCACTGAAGATTTCAGATGAAAATGTGACCAGCAGCCAGAGATCACAGTGTGTTTGTACAAAAGAGATGAGGATGTTCTGCAGCCTTAGATAATTTTACTAAATGGATGAAGATGGAAAGTGTAGAGTTAGAACCACTGTGAACTGCCTGACAACATCTTACCTGTTTGAGAGGATCCTAATGACAGATGCAGTCATCAGTTAAATTAGATGAAGGTACCAAGGACATCTCATGCGTGATTTTATTGCTTACAACCAAAGAGATGTTTAACTGACAACCTGTCACTAAAAGAAGCAGGGAGAGAAAAAAACCCCAGCATGTGATGGCGCAAAAGATTGTTGTCTGAGAAAGGGGAGAGAGGAAAGAAAATTTAAAAAAAAATCTGGTAAAAGCAAATAAAGCATCCCAGAGTGCAGAAGCAGCCTCATGTCCTAATGCTGCCTTTGGAAATCAAACAAATTTTAAGTTAGGAAAGTGTAATGTGTAAATTCCTCCAGTTCCGGATTTGTATCTAAAGCTGCAGAGTCTTCTCTATTTTTGGGATGGAACTGGAACTTCCACCCCAGACCCTGTCAGGTGCCGGGAGCAGCTTTTGGTTCCCTCTCTGCACCCCCTTTTTCCTGGGAACTCCTCTGAGCATGAGACAATGTCACTTCCTCCCAAAATGAGAGAAACTAATGACAAATCCCTCATTTGATCAAGAATTTAATTGTTACTCCAGATGATTATATTGATATATAATGAAACGGTTTCACCCTTTTCACTACAAGGTTTCGTGGCCCTGGTGGTGCTCGGTCACAGGTTGGACTCGATGGCTTTGGAGGTCTTTTCCAACCTGAACGACTCCAGGATTCTCTAGACTTGGAGTGTGTATATAAATCACACATCCAAAGCTTTGGAGAGTATGGTCAACAAATCATCAATCCACAGGGCTCAAAGTATGCAAAATAAAATTAAAAAATAGAAATAGTAAAAGTTACATATTGTTTATCCAGTTTGTTTTCAGTAAATTTCTCATACAAAATTTTTACTTTTTTCTATGAAAAAACCAAACCAGAACTAAGGCTGCTGCATGCTGTGACTGTACTGCCAGCTCTGAATTACAGCACAGCTTTGGCACATTAGGAAGAGTTTAAAAGCTCTTGCAAAGGTTACGGTATTAAGAGTACAGTGAGAATGGATTAAATTTGTACTACTTTCTATCCTCATTAAACTGTTTTTAGTCAGTCACACTTTCTGTTCTTTTCACGAACCTTTGCAAGAAAAAGCCCTCACAATTCTAATTAATAATATTAGTATTAGGGTGTGTTTTGTAATTCATGTTCCACATTCTCATGACCAGAATGCACCAGAACTCTTGTTCTCCAAGAAATCGCAATTAATTTCTGTTCTTTTCATGAACCTTTGCAAGAAAAAGCCATCACAATTCTAATTAGTAATATTAGTATTGTGTTTTGTAATTCATGTTCCACATTCTCATGGCCAGAATGCCCCAGAGCTCTTGTTCTCCAAGAAATCACAGTTAATTTAATCACTCTGAAATTACAGACCACAGCTTCAGCCCACTGAAAAAACCTCCCTGGGCTTTGAGAGCAGACAGCAGATAAGAGATCAGGGAAACGCCAACAGAGCAGTGTGCTCAGAGGGGCTGGAACAGGAGCTGACATCAGTTTCACCATCTGTCATCTAAGTTTGAGAAGCGAGTTAAGAAATCAGAAATTTTCTACCAACACCTCAGGAATGCTCAAAAATTATTCTTCTGCAGTATTGGGATGCATTACTTTAGATATATGCAAGCACACAGCAAATAATTACTTGTTCCCAGCAATAAATTACACCAAAAAATCAATGCATTGTTAGAAATGACCTTCAACCCAGACATGGTGTCCAATTGTCCCTTCAAAGAACATCGAGCAGGCAAAGGTTCTGCACTCCTAAGTAAAATTTCAAAACCAAGCAGCAGGAGTATGTGTGCTGCTGTATAATAATTTCACATTTCCTAGGAAAAATCCTGTACTCTCCTGACAAATTTACTCACTGAAGAGTGGCAAAGGAAGATGATGGCAATTGTGTTTCCTTGGTTTGGTATTGAATTCAGTTCAAGTCTCACTGAGCTTATCTTGGTGATTTTTATTCTTTTCTGACATTCCTGGTGCCCACAACTTGACTTTGGAAAAACCAGTCTGGCCTCTGGCAAAGGTATCACTGCAGGTATCCGGGGCAACTCTCCTTAACATCTTGGAGATGAGTACATTCATTAAAGCTTCTCCAGATCCAAACTGCTTTTGCCAGGTTCCTCCCCAGTTTCCAAAGCCCAAGCATGTCCTGCATGAGGCTTTGGGGGTCATTAGGCTGCTGCTGAGCTGCCCTACACGAGCTGCAGGCACAGAGCTGCCTCTCAGTGACTGCACGTGTGCTCCCAGCACAAAGGTGGCAGATAAGGGCTGCAGTTGATGTGGCACATTTGTACTGCAACACTTCTCTGCAGCTGCTGCAGCATCTCTCACCCAGATCAGCAGCAGGGATGAATTATAACTGCGTGGATTCTGTGTGAGCAGCACTCGCTGAGCGATCTCATCTCGTTGTTTCATCATAGGCACCGCTGACAAACCTAATACCCACGCCATGCCACATCTGCTTTTTCCCAGTAGTTACACCCCGCGATGGAGCTCTGCACAATAAAATGCTGCCTAGTGGCAGCTTCGGTGTCACACACAGCTGAGGCAGGCGGTCTGTCCTAGCTGGAGTTTTTGTCCTGCCAGAATGCCAGGATTTCAGCCATTTGCCCAGGATTTCCCAGTGAAAAATCACTCCCACAGAAACTCTTCAGAAAGTCAGGATGACGCATCCAGAAAGTGCTGGATGATATACGTGAGGTGTAACCCAAAACCACGTCAGTCCTACAGGACAATGTGGGTTTCCTGCTAATCCCGGGCAGAAACCTGGGAGGCTCCCCAGTGCGTGATGAGCTGTGTGGAAGCTGCGTTCCAGTGCAGGTGGCGTGTCCTGCCCGTGCGACAGCTGCCACACGGGCGCGTCAGTGCTGCCACCGCACCAACAGCCCCCCGTGACAGCAGATAACAGGGCTGCTGCAGATAATGCCTGTACTTAGCAGTGTGTGGAGACACGGGGAATTCTGCTTCCCCAGGCAGCCCAGCATGCTTTGGTCCTTTCCTGAGAAGAACATCTTTTAATAATCCATATCCATTAATTTGATGCCACTCTGCCATCAGCTCGGTTTCGCTTCCAAAGTATAGAGAGGCAGGAAAGAGACTGAAAGAAAATAAAGCATAAATCCTTTATGTTACCAAATTACCAAGAGATGGCAACTCTGTTTCTTTCAAAGACATTAAAAATAATTAATTACACTGTAAAATTGTCTGGTTATTTCTATAGGGAGAGTTGTAATTTTATGTCAAAACAAAAGAGTTTCTGGCTGTTTACAAGGGATAGAGTGACAGGACAAGAGGGAATGGGTTTGAATTGACAGAGTAGGGTTAGATTAGGTTTTAGGAAAGAATTGATCCTTGTGAGAGTGGGGATGCCCTGGCACAGGGTGCCCAGAGAAGCTGTGGCTGCCCCTGGATCCCTGGCAGTGCCCAAGGCCAGGTTGGACACTGGGGTTTGGAGCAGCCTGGGACAGTGGGAGGTGTCCCTGCCCGTGGCAGGGGTGGGACTGGGTGGGCTTTAAGGTCCTTTCCAACCCAAAGAATCTACACAGAGCCACCAAAGGAGGCCCAGTTCGAGAGTAATTAGGGAAAGACCAGTAACTCTGACTGCAGTAACAGCTGTGGGTTCAGACAGGAACATTTCAGGATTTTAGAAGCCCCACCTCAGCAGTAAGAGCCCCGTGTGTGTTTGCAGATCTGTTCCTGACCTGTGATTAGGAATTTCTCCATCACAAATGCAAAGACACAGTACAGGAAAGACCAGTTCATATCCAGAGTTACTTGATTTGCTTTGCTTTACTGCAATCAAGTTGAAAGCATTTAAAACATCAGAAAATAAAATAGAAGAGCTTGTGCAGTGGACAGTGAGCACCTACATTCAGCAGCTTTAGCACCACTCAGGCTTAACTGAAAAGTGATTAAGTTCTTGTTGCCATCATAAACTCAGTCTTACAGCTTTAAATAAAACATTTGACTCCAGTAGCCTCTTAATGGAACCAGCAATTTCCTACAGAATGAAGCCATAAACGTGACAACTTTCTCTGCATTTTGAAAGATCATTGAAATAAAGCAGAAAAAAATAGATTTTGGGGATATCCAATATGACACTGACTGCTCAATACAGAAGTTAAGTTTGCATAGAATACAGACATCCTTTCTCAGAAACACTTCAGTTTAAGGACTGAAAGTCCATACAGCGTCCTTGTAAATAGCCTGGTGAAGAGGTTTAAGAAGCAAAATACTCCTCTAAATATTTTTAAGAAATTTTCGAAACATTTAACTCATTTTTCATAATAAAAGGAAAACCGCAGAGAAGCATAGAAATGAATTTGTGAAGCTACAACCTTTCTGCTTCGTACAATGATTGCTTGGAAGCAATCGTTCCATCTGAAATTGTGAAAAAATGGTAATTTCACATAAATATTAACTTATGGTACAGATATATGCTACTATATCCCAATATATGCACTTAGTGAGTTAATGGGGTTGGCTGAAGTTACCATTACTGTTACTGACAACTGAAGTCACCAGTTTGTAGAGACTAAAACCACAGTTCAAAAGAAATTACACTATACCCTGTAAGAGTCAGCTGTTTTGTGAGGCACATTTTAGAGCTCAGTGATTTATCATACTGCAAGAGGCACATTCCCATAAAATCAAAACCTCTTAAAATTGTTTTGATTCAAGCCACCTATACAAGTAAGTTAAATGTCTGCCATTTAAAAATGGTGATCTCTAATCTTAGACGAGTGATAGCACCAGGCACTTACAGATTCTGGTAAAAATAACTTAAAATCACACACTTTTACTCTCAGGTTGGCACCTGCACAGGTCTGTGATCCCACTGGTACCTTCCCTATCTGCATTTATCACCTGGGTCACTGCCAGGCCTCAAAAACTGTCCAATTTTTGCATGGTTTCAGTATAAAATGATACCCTGCTGTGACATTGCTCCTCACTCCACATAAATCAACCAGAGGCTTTGCCTGACAGAAGCTCAGATCATCTTGTCTCCTGCAATCACTTTTATTAGCACTACTGTTCCTGTGGGCAAGGGAATGAACCTGACCACACTCATACGCCCCATTTATTGCTTCTTGTGGTTTGCCTGCAGAACATGAACCTGCTGCACTTCTCGTTTCCGTGTCCTCAGTGGATAAAAGAATGAACTTTCTCTATCTGACACATGCATGCTCTCCCTGAATAAAAAATCTGCAGTGGCAGGCCAAGTACCTTTGCCAAAGATAAATAAAGGAGCTGGTTATGCTCCTGCCACATCAGAGAGCTGCTGGAAAAGACATCACTGCTCCCCTTTTCACACCCTCAGTTAAATCTCCGCAGCCTCCCCTACCACAGCAAGTTAAGGAGTCATCTTGTGAGTTTTCCTGGATGCTTTTGACAGCTCTGGCACTGCACAGTCAGCAGAGCAGCTCTCTGGAAAGCTGCAGCGCTGCCTCACAAGCAACAAAGGTGGACATTCATCTTGGCTCTGATTTTCTTTGATGCGCAGGTTACATTTCTGCTTTAAAGCTATATAAATGTGAAGAGAAAAAATAAATACAGCACTTTGATCATATTTAAAGCTGGCAGCACTTGCTGTGAGAGCTCAGCTCACTCTTAGGGAAATGGCTGCAGTTACTTGGGGCCAAAATCTGTTTATCACTGCTCTACTTTGGGCACTGCTCCACTTTGGGCACTGCTCCTCAGGCAGAGCAGCTCTGTCCATACTCATCTGAGCAAGGCTTTCCCAGTGTTTGAAGCATTGCACTTGTATTTCATGAACCATTTTTAGCAGTTATGGAAGCGTCTTGGGACTCCCAGACACTTTACAGCCCCATTACAATTCATATCCAACAGCTGCACAGGCAAAAGGAGCTCCTGATTTAAGGGGCTTAAGCATTTTCCTCAGCCAAACAGGGATCAACAAGTTGGATGAGGTTTCACTAAAAATACTTGTCTGGCTATAGAGCAGATACAAACATATGTTGTTTGTCTGCAGCTAATTTATCCTCGCTTCTGTAATGTTCCGAGTTCCCACTGGGGGAGGAACAGCCAGGAAAAAGTTAAATCATAATCACGTGAGTAAATTACCAGTGACACCTAAAAGCAGTTGCAAACTGCCTTATCATTTCAATTAACTGGAGCCCTCAGCTGCCTCGTGTCTGCATTAGTCAGGCAGCACCAATCCATAAATTACTGCTGAGGCAAACACCATAAATCTTCATCGACTAACAATGATGAGGAATTTCCTGCAAAGTCCCCTAATTGATCCTTACCCTGGAATTTTATACCCTCTGGATGGGAAGCACAGCACTGCAACGTCTTGGAGCCACACTCTGTCCTCGCCCATTTCCTGCTCCTGGAAATGCATCACGCCCTCGGTCTCTCTGTTGGTGTTTACAGACAGAACCCAACTTTTGCACAAAAGATTAGGAATTCTTTCCAAGAAATGCCAACACTGATGGATATAGAGGTTTGCAAAGCTCACACTCAGAGCCTAGGTAGCTCTGGCCCAGCAATGAGGCAGTAAAATGCTGTAAATCCAGGTTTGGCCCCCTGCCGTCTGAAAACTCCATGGGACATGAGGAACAACTCTCCACACTTAGCACAGCTTAGCACTCATCCTTGTGGCACCATTTGTGGCACAGTCTCTGCTGGGAGTTTCTGACTTCTCAGAATAATTTTGGGTAAGGTGAAATTATAGCTCATGGTAGAAGATCCAAAGTCCTCAGATATTGTTGGATCTGAAGATTTATGCGAAGATGAAGTGCTGGAGTGCGTGTCTGCCCTTACTCACAGATAATATAATATGTAAAAAAAAGTACCTACCACTCCTAGGGCTTGGTTTATTTACCAGCTGAGCACTTTCAAAGGCCCTTACTAGGGACAAGTAATTCCCAACACTGCCACTATGGCCTGATACATAATGTATAAGGTTATAGGAAATGTGTATTCATGAGACTTGTTTGGCTTTTGTCAAAAAGAACTGTGAAAAATTATGATGGAACAATTTTCATTTCTGACACATTGTTTTTATAGCTCATTCATGCCTGGGAATTGAGGGCTTTAGAATTTTGTCTGCTGCAGATGTCGCAGAGAGGAGAGCAGCTACAGAGCTCCTTCCTGGCTGCTTTGTTGCTGCCAGTGACAGGAGACCTAAAGGAAATGCTTCTCCTGACATTAAACATGATGAGTAAATCCCCAGGCTGCTCTCCCACTCTGCTGCATTAGGAAAGCCATGGCACAAGGCACTGGGGAGCACATGAGAAGGAGTGTGTTTTATAACCAGAACTGGCCTATGGCAAGGAAATTGAAGTTTCAATACAGGACCCTGGAATTGTTTACAGTAATAATGGTAACAATGACAACAATCATAATAATGATTTTAAAATCTAGGCAAAAGCTCACAGAGCTTAGTAAGCCTGGCAAATAAAGGGAATCTTTTCTTTTTAGACAGAACTCTTATTTAACTGCCTTCACTATGCACACTTACACTTTTCACTGCATTTCCTTCATCCAAACATTTTTTTTCTCTGTTTGCAACTGGCAGCATGACAAATTCAGTGACAATTAAGGAACACAAAATCTCTAAAAAATACCAACTCCTCCATTAGAAGAAAAGAAAAATAACAAGACAAAAAATTCAGAAAACCCATTTAAATTCGGAGTTAGTTGTCAAATAGCTCAGATAGCTTTGATCTTTTGTGAGGGTAGCAGTTCTGGAGAAAGGAACAGCACTGGAAACCTTTCAGCTCCAGTCCCTGCCTGAGCCATGCATGACCACAGTGGAATTTGTGAACTTCCCTGCCCATGAATTTGCCAAGATTGCTGTAACCAGGCACAATATATTTCCCTGGAAAATGGAAATATCCTTCCTTTCCCTCCAATGCCTGGTGGAACTGTAAGATTTAGTAGTGTTTTATTTGCTCCCCCTTTTTATTTTGATTTCAGCAGGTGTAAAACATCCACCCCAGGCTCTGGTGTCACAGGCCAGCTCCACCAGCCCAGTCCCTCTCCTGCAGGGCTCCAGTAGGAATCCAGCCCCACCCAGGAACCTCCATGGCCTGACTTTTCCTCCAAGACCCGTTCAGCTGAAATCACAGCTGGCACTCGTGTGCTGCAGAGCCCAAAGAGCAGTCCTTTGTCTAAGCTAAAGGATTGCTTAGGTCACGCTTCCTCTTTACAGTATCACGGCTTTCCCTGGATCAATGCACTTTCTGAATACGAAACATGATATTTTATGGATCACTCCAAGTGGCACCTCGTCAATGCCTTTTCCAAGAGTACCAATCCTCTCTCCTGGTCACCCCTACCCTCTACAAGGGAGGATTTGGCACTCGTTTCTCCCAGCCACAGCCACGCTGTGCCCCACAAACACACCCGGCTGCTTCATCTCCTCACTGCCCCGAAGCTCTCCCATGCAGGGCAGGAATTCTTCTGTTACACCACACAGCACAGCCCTGCACTTTACATCATCAATGCAATCCCAGCAGCTCTTTTACTCCCCAGACAGCTCCCTCCTCCCCATTCCCCTCCCTGCTGCTGATTTCAACTTTATCAGCAAACCTCTCTGCTGTGTTCCCACCTTGGTTTCACACCACTGAAGAAGGGACTTCTGTGATCCCAAGACCTTTATTTCAATAAGTCTGTGTCACTCTCCCTTCACCCAGAGCTCTCCCTGGCTCACGCTCTCAGCTGTCTCTGAATTCACCATTTAGATTTGATCAGCTTAAGGAGCGTTTTCCCCCAGTGCAGCCAAATCAGCTCCTCAGACACAGGCACACCAGAAGCTCACATCCAGAGAGCTTCTGCCTCACCCTAGAGATCAGATCTATCTACTCTGAACTGCTCTTCATTGCTTTGCACACCACTGTCTTCCCCTCCATTTCCTTCAGGGTTTGTCCTTTAACAACACCTGGCCAGCCAATCCCTCCCTCCTTTTTAATATAAGTATTTCTCCACTTTCTGCTTTTGCATCCTATCTAGTGATAGCCATATCTTTATTCACATTGCTACTAACCTTTCACTCTACTGTTCAAGGGCTGTATTGTGCATTATCCTCCTTCCTCAAACCCCAGAAAAACCCTTAATTTGTTTTCTTTTGCCTTTTTTCTGTCCTTGTCTCTTGCCAAAGCAAAATCCTGCCCAATTACAGCCAGGAGACAACGCATTTCAGGGTCCAGTTCCTTGCACTGATAAAGAGATACCTTGGGAACACCTGTCCAGAACCAAAGGGCTGTTCCTGCTCTTCTCTCCTCTGTTAAAGCACGGGGCTGAGAGAGAGATGCTCTTATTTGTTTCCTTGTGTTCCCTAGAATGTTATCTCTTCATTCAAGAGGTTAATAAAGAAGGACAGGTTTTTATTCTCCTGGCTGAGAGGGGTCTTTTCATCTCTGAATTTTGAAAACGTGAAAAAGACACAGCCATGAGAGAACTTTGAGGGAGATTACTGTGCCAGCTTTTCCTCATCTGCTGCCTCAGGCACTCGGATGTTTATAAAGAAACAAAAGTGGAAATATTAAGTTTCAAGAGAGCAGTGACAAGGCCCAAGAACTATTTCTATAACGGGCACGGTTCAGGAGGCACAAAGATGTTGAATCTTAGCTGAACAGAAATCTAGGGAATCAAAGACATCTTAATTAAAAGTTCAGTGTAAACATTGCAATTATTAACCTTCACAAGGAACAGGCAATAAACAAAGGGAGCTGCTCTGGCCCTGCCTGTGCAGTGGTTGGATTCATTGCTCTGCACCCAGCCAAGCTGGGCTGCTCACAGAAAATTACACAAAATTAGGTGGCTCTGCATCACTGCAACTTTCTTTAATCTTCTTGGAATTAATTTTTAAGTGAAAAACTACAGAAGTTTTTTTAAGCCTTGCTTTGTTAGAGACAGAAAGCAAAGACAATTACTAGCCCACTGCCATTTTCCGTGCTCTTAGCTCATATTTTCAATTTATGGAGATAATTAATATATGATCATTTAATTCCTTTAAAATTTAATAAAATCATTTAAAATGAGCCTTGCACAATGACTGTTTCACTTTATAACCTGCCACCACTCTGATTCTCTTGCTATTCTTTTTGTATTCAATAGCTTTTAATTTTACAATCAGGTTTCCTCAAATTGAAAGGCTGTTCCTTTTTTATTATTATTTTTGAGGAATACATTGACATACATCATTCTCTTAAAGCAGTGCATCATTCAAAGCTATAAAGACGTAACGTTCTTTGTGGAAATCCAGTCTGGAAATAAATACTTTAAAAAAAAAAAATCTTTTTATCAATTGTTTCAATTTCCAGTTAAAATCCAAGTAGATTTTGGGAGACTTCTGCCAAATCACAGCAAAGGGTTTGCACTGATAACCACAAAGTTCAAAAGCATAAAAGTCAAATTATTGTTTTTCCATTTGGTGCAAAAAGAATCAACAGCAGGGCAACAATGTGGCCAGTGAGATTTACACTTTGTTTCATTTAAAAATTAAAAATATATCTGAACTGCTCCTAAAGGCCTGATGATAACACATTCACAACTCTAGCAATATACACATTTTTCAGACTAAATCCCCACTTGCTGGACTGAGCTGCAGCATAAGTGGAGGGCTGCAAGGAGGACTTTAAAGCATGGGCCAGTTGTGCTCGAGAAGAGAAAGTGCATTAGGGAACAGGGAGCTCCATAAAAGCAGCATAAAGATATTACCAGGCCCTGTGTCATCGCTCTCAGCTGTCCCTGACAGCCTGTGACATCTGCGACATCTGCGGCGGAGCCGGCAAAAATCCCCCTGCCCCCTTTTAACTGGATGCTCTTTTCAGGGAACATTATTAACCAGGGAAAAAACAACCCAGAAACAAACCTGACACAACATTAATTGAAGCCTGGTGATTTATGTTTGTTTTCTTTTCATCCAGACCAATTCAATACCTTTCTGAATCTTTTATGATGCTTGTTATAGCCTTTACACCTGATTTATTTCCTGTGCTATCCTCTGCATCATCCCAAATGCAGATGTATTTGGTTTTAAAGATTTTGCTGAGACTTGGAAATATTTTTCCCTTTCTGTAAAGGGTCCATAAGCATCCTCTTAAATTATTCTTTGCACAAGCATACAATGACAGCTTCTGCTATTACAGAGTTCAGACAGGTTAATTTTTATCTGCTCGTGCGGTAGTAAAGGGAGAAAGTACAAAACATCATCTCCTTCTCTTGCAAAGGCTGGGAGGACACAGAAACTGCTTCAGCATTCCTGTGGAGCTGGAAAATGATCCCTTGGGAGAGCACCGAGGGCAGAGGGGTCTCTGAGGTGATGTGGTGGTATTTTATCCTTCAGCTGAATTGGAAAAAGGTTAAATATTTTTGCAATATCTGTCAGGTCTATAAGTTCCCAGTCGCCTCTCCTAAAGCTTAGTTCAGTAGGTGTTTATGAATAACTGATTGCTCTGTTCCAGTGGCAATGCTGAAAGAATGGTAGGCATTTTTCAGTGGAAGATGGGGGCGAAAAGAGCACCAAGCCTAATGTTCCATTAATTTCAAAGCTAAACTTTCACCTTTGATGAAGATTTTGTTGTATTTCTCTGCAGTTGTTTATGCAAAGAAACTGTAGAAAAATTTCCAATAGAGAAAATTAAATAATGGCAAATATTAAAAATATACTTTGCCCGGCACTGTCTCATCAGCTTTAAGATGAGGAAGCACTTTTTGTTCAGTTTGATGTCTCAGAGGGGATAGGTTATCTTCTTGAGAGCTTCTTGCTAGAGAAATAATGCTTTTCAAATTAGTTTTGTACAAGTTCTTGATTTTACAGCAGGAATACCATAATGCATAATTACAGCATAGCTTATTGTAGTTATACTAACTGCAGATGAACACAGAAAATATTCCATGACTTTTCTGGCACATCCAGTCCCAAAATCCTCAAGAAATACCCCTCAGTCACACAGAGGGCCCACCAAAATCAACTTTGTGATGAGACACAACCTTTACCTGAGCAGCAAAATGTTCCCTTGGTTCAGAACAAGACTCTCAGAGTGTGTAAATCTCTTCCAGTTTGAGTTTTCACAGAGATGCTGTTTCCAGGTGGACAAGCAGCCCTCAGGACAGCTGAGAACATCAATTACATTTGCACACCTGGTCAGAAGAGCAGGTGAGGGGCCCTGTGTGGGCAGGCTCTCACATAAATATCCTAAAAAGGGAGAAACAGCCAGAAAAAAGTGTGAGACAATTCAGGAGAAGCTCAGAATGCTGCACTCTGGCACCAGCTGATGCATAAATACAGAGGGAGTTGAGGCTCAGCAGAGGATGAAGGGCGAGAGCAGCTCCCAGGGGCACGCGACAAAAAGTGACACAAAAAGCAGGAGCAGCAATCCCAGTGCTGCCCTTGCCCAGCACTTGCCAGATCCCAGCTCTTTTCCCCCTGAAGGAATGCTCAGGCCCTGGCATGAGCTCAGCTGGTGCTGACAAAGCCAAGGTCGTGGTTTTGATCCCTGGGTGTGCCAGGGCTGGACCTGATGATCCTTGTGAGAGCCCCCAAGGCGGAATATTCTGTGAACTCCATGAAGAGAAGCTGCCCAGGGAGGTGTGGAATCACCATCTCCGGGAGTGCCCAAGAGGGGTCTGGGTGTGGCCACGGGGACACGGATTAGGGGTGACCATGGCCCCGCTGCGCTGATCTTGGACTGGGGGATCTTGAAGGTCTCTGCCAGCCTTGGTGACCCTCTGCTCAAGTTTGGGCACCAATAACCAAACAGAGGAAATGCAGTGAGGGTGATCTAAAGAGATAAAGGCGTTTTTCACAATTCTAATCCCAAATTGCCACTGAGGCTGTTTCCCACAGCAGACTGAACTGTTACTACAAAATAAATAGAAGAATGCCCAGTGCTGCTGTGCTTCAGAACACAACATTTTTACTAATGACAGGTTTTGGATAACAGGCTTGGCCTTTCAAACATCTACCATAGTGCACAGGTAGAAAAGTCAAAGAGTCTAATAAAATGCCCAGCATTTTGCAAAACAGCTGAAAATTTCAGTTATTTAATAAAATGTTATTTTGTAATATGTTCAATTACGTGGACACATAGGTAGTGCCTTGTACAAAGTTTGATTGAAATCCTCTGTGCTCCACAAAAACCCCCTACTCCCCTTCTCCAAAATAAAAGGGTTATAATCAGAAGGTAATCAGAGAATGAAATCAATGTCAGTAGGATTTGCAGATTCCTCTCACATCTATAATGAGGAACTACAGCTGGAGAGGGAAGACAGAAGAAGCAGAAATTCTAAAACACCCAGAGCACCTTTTGTTCCTTTTTGCAAACTCTTTGGGTTCTTTCAAACCCTCTACGTCTGCATTATTTGAAATAAATTAAGTGGATCTACACGAGTATTTTGTCTTCCCAAACGGATGTTTTTAGTACAACATGTTCTACCCTCATGAGTCATCCCGTGCAATGTACAAAGCCCGGTTCTGGTGGTTCAGATGTTGAACATACCTCTGATTTTTCTTTCAAGAATTGCTTCAAACTATTTAAGGTTTTGTGGGTTTATTCCCAAGCCCACATTTTGCTCCTGCAATCCCTCCCAGGCTAAAGGAGAAGCACAGGCCATCAGAAAATCTCCGAATTTCCTTACACTTGGTGGGAGCTGAGGGGAGCAGGAACCTCCACATCTGCCAGGAACGCAGCTGGGAGGACGACTCTCCACTCCCAGCTTGCACGCTGGGTGTAAGCCCTTACTCACAGGGGGGCAGGAGTATAAAGTCTTTTAAATTATTAACATTTTCAAACCCAGTCTAACAGAACCAGTCCCCCTTTTGTTCTCACCCTCAGAATGATATATTTTCACTTTATTCCTCTAAACTACACACAGTCAGTGTGTAAAATATATTGAACAGAACTGTGGAACATGTAGACTGCAATAGAAACCATCATAGGTATAAATTAACTCAATATTTATCTCATCTAATATGCAAATCGAAACAATGTATTCTCATTAACAGGGGCTCCATTCCCTTTAAGCTAAAACTAAATCTCCAGCCAGAGCAGGGAGAAAAAAAATGATCTTTGGTTCTCTTTGAGGCTAATGAGGGGGTGATTTGCCTCCTGCGTGGTTATGGAGTGGCTCAGGAGAACCTGCCCTGGGTAAAGCACAACATCAGCGCACACAGCCCAGCCCAAGGACACGCGAGGGCTGGGGCCACGCTCAGCACTAACAGAACACCAATCCAGACAGGGTGAATTCCAGATACCTTCTGAAATTCGAATGGAAAAGCACTTTCTGCAAGCAAACATTGAACCCAAACAGGTTTGACACAGCCCTTGCTGACGAGCTGGGAAGCAGCAAGAGGGTTTTTCGGGAGACAGTACATTTTATAAGCTCAGAAACATTTCACTTACTGCAAACCACTGTGTCTGTTCTGTGGAATAACTGTTAGTGCTAACCTGGTTTAAAAGCACACGTTTTCTGGTCGGATTTATAAGAAAACCCAGCCAAAACAACCCCCAAAAAAATCAACGAAACAAACAAACAAACCAAAAAAAAAAAAAAAAAAAAAAAAAAAAAAAAAAAAAAAAAAAAAAAAAAAAAAAGCCAAGGAAAAGCACAAGAATCCCCACCAGAAGTGCACTTCTAATGGATGGTGCTGCCCCCCTCCAGCCTCCAAAGATTAATGTGATGACTTGGTTGCTCTGCTAAAGAGGACAACATAATGTTATTTATTAAACCACTTATAATCCATCAATGTCCTTAACGATTGCCTTTGATTAGCAATTTGAATGCTACCACTTGCACACAGCTGAGGCAATGAGCAATGAGGCTCCCAGCAGCCTTAGGGGACTGAAAGGTAGGAAATGTTGCACTTCAGGATTGTTCTTCATTTCCATATGTTGCTGAGAGCTTCAAGTGTCACCAGCACTGTGAACTGAGACAAAACTGTGCAGGGAAAGCAGAGGTCACGCTGCAAAACGCGGAGAAAGTTGCTGGCTGAAGGGAAGGGGAACAAAACCTCTGAAGCAGCCACTCCAGAGAGCTCTGGCTGTATCAGATCTGATATCAGAGGAGCCCCTCTCCCCTTGAAGGGCTTTATACACAGGCAAGGGCTGTGTGAAGCCCGAGGGGTCTGGGCTGGGAGGGCAGGGACAGCCTGGCAGGGCTGAGTCTCGTCCCTTCTGCAGGGCTGGCTGGGGAGGGACAGAGGGGGCAGCTCTGCTTGAGGAAAGACACAAATCCAGCTATTTTAGAGGCCTTCAGACAGCTCCATGAGCTGCTCCCGGAGTGGATTAGCCAGGGAATGCAGCAGGGCTGGAGCAGCTTGGTAAGGGCTGGTCCAGGGGCTGTGACACCCCAGAGGACTGTGGCACAGCCAGGGTCCGTGCTGCATCCCCACCCTGTGAGAGAGGCTGTCACACTACAACTAGATGGATGTCCTTAAAGTTTCAGCCCTAAAACCAGTACTAAACCCACTCAGCCTGGACTTCAGTGGCAGAGACTGATCTGTCCTGCTGCCACCCCTCCCCAGGCACAGCTGGTGGGTGACCTGGAGCTGCCAACACCACTGGCTACAGCCAGCCCTGCTCCCTGTGCCCTGGGGAGCTCAGGGGAGCTCAGGGAAGCTCCAGAGGATGCTCCTGTCACAGACCCTTCTGCTGACAGGGCACAGCAATTCCTGCTGAGCACGGCTGTCCTCATCCAGCTCCATGGCAGAAACAGCCATGGCAAAAAGGCAAATCCACTGAGCAGAGAGGTTTTGTGTTCTTAACAACCTCCCACCACCTGCTTTACTACTACTATTATATTATTACTACTACTATTATTATTATTGCTATTATTATTACTATTATGATTATTATTATTATAATCATTGACAGAAGTTTGCAGCTCAGGTCCTGGGTTTGTTCACCCCTCACACCCTGCAGAGCTGGGCAGCTTAGGAAACCTGCCCACAGGAAATGCATTTGGCCAACTTTTTCCATCTTATCCATGCAATAGCAGCACCTTCCACACCCTCAGCTGGGGCTGGATGTTGCTGCTCTCGTTTACACCCAAGACAAGCCAAGTTCCTCCACACAAACCGATGGGAGTCACTCCAGTTTATCCCCAAGGAGCAGCACAGGGGTGTGGGGCAGATCACCAGCCCTCCCTGTTTATTAGGACACTGTCAGGAACACAGAGCACCAGGACCAAGAAGAACTCAGAAAAAGCCATGTACAGCTTTAAACCCAGCAGCAAGTAACAGCGTTTTAAAAACCTGACAGTGCTTTTACGGTTTATAAATCCATTTTGTTTTATTTTCCTTCGTCCTATTTGTGGCAGACTCATGTACTGCTACTAAAAATTCTTTTCAACTCCAATGTTTTCCCTGTGCAGTATAATCTTGAGGAAAAAAAAATCACTTTTCACATTACTGAAAAGACATCTAGTGTGTTTTATGGTCTCCAGCACCTGGGAAAAAAACGTAACAATTGAGTGATACGACATTTTTGGGAGAACATGAAGGCAATCTCTAAATGAGATTTGAGCTCTTAGGCAGCTTTAGCACACTCTGATACTAATCTGGATCAGATCTTCCAGGAGTGATGTGAATTCAAAGCTAGGGTCACTTTCCAATTAAAACAAGGGAACAGGCTGCTTTTTCCAGGTAACTGAGAGATATGCACAGGTCCTGACCCTTCAACATCAAGCTTTTCAAGCAGAAAGCTCCATTTAGAGCTGTTTTCTAATGTACTTACTCCAAGTTTCAATTTTTCCCCCTCTCCCCTGTAATCCCTCAGAACAGGCCCTGTCAGAAACGCCCTGTCCCAGCAGACCCCCCTTCCCTGTCACTCTCACAGAGCTGTGGCTGCTTTCTGAGGTCTCTCCCATAACCTCTGGGCTCACCACGAGCCCTTGGCCAGGCTCCTGTCTCAGATTTGGGAGCTCTCTGGTAACTCCTGCAGTTTTTCCACCCTCAGACATTGTGAAGGATCCATCACTGTGCCTGTGTCAGGAAGAAATTTCCCCTTTCAGGAGCGCAGTCACCCCACAGATCTCTCCATGGTCACTCCCCTGGTGCCCATCCCGGTGTCCCACCAGTGGCTCTTGCTCCATGGCCAGGAGCCCAGCCCTGTGTTCCTCACAGCAGGAGAACATCCCAATTCCGTCTTCATCCTGGAGGAACAGAGCACTGTCTCCTGTGAAAACCTCCCCTTTTTACACCTGCCTTTTGCCTCTGGAAGCTCATGAAATGTTCAAGGCACTGCCTCTGGGGAGGGAGCCTGGTGTTTGTCCAGGGTTTCACTTAACGGCCTTGTACTGAAGGACACGAGACCAGACACCTGGAAAAGCAGATGAGCTGAATGGAAAAAGCAAACCAGGCTTCTGTCCTGGCAGATGAAATCCAGCCACACTTACAGTAGCACACAGAACTGATCTGATGCAGGCAGTCACCTAAACAACATTACAGCAGTTTGGGAGCAATGCAGAAATACAGGTGTGCTGTGGAATGAAGCCAGCAAGGGGAAAAAAATGACAAAAAAACCCATGAGGTTCCTCAGTTCAAAGAAAAACTGGATTTCTTGAGGAATCCTAAGTTTTTGGTTTATTTTTTATTTTTTCTGATGTCCAAGTAAAGTCTTGAAATTTGTATTTAACTCCTGAGTTTTCCAGTTTTTCAAAATCCATATTTTCAGCTGCACAACTTCTGATTTGCTTTGGAGGTGAGGTTTTTCTTAAATACTGAAATCAACCCTACTGAGCAGCAACAGGCAAATAGGGAGGATGTCTTTATATAAACCCAGATTTATTTGTGACAGACATGATGGAAATTAGCAGTTGATATTCATGTAACTGTGTGATTTTGGCATTAAGGAAATCCAAATCAATGTGCAAATAGGGAATATTTGTATACAAACAATCACACTTGTTGGCTTAGGAAAATAACAGACAAATAACTGAGAGCTCCATTTTCCTGACCTTATAAAAATCACAGAGATTTCAGAAGACAATTTCTCTCCTGGATTCTTTTTGTTTAATGTGTGACTAGAATAATAGCTTACAAGAAGTGGACTGATCAAGCTACTTGCCTTTAAAGAAGATTTCCTGTGTAATTAAGGGAAGTCTCCTATGCTCAGACATCACCCTATTAAATATGACATGAAATGTAACCAATAAATAATTGTCTGATTAGTTATAAATAAAAGATCAACAATATAATATTTTAAGAGCCACACTCAATCAATTAGCTGTATTAACTAGCAATTACCTAGAGATTAACACATTAAAAGTTCAAACAGAAAAACAAATCTATTTGGAAAGGGTATGATGAAGGAATTTCTCACATCTTGTGCAATCTGTGCCTTACAGCCCATGTACTTCTTTCCTAGATGAGCATTTGTTTGCTTGGCCAGAATGATGACACACTGCATGTCAGGAACAACGAGCAGTGTCAAGTTATCCACAGCCCCAAACCCTGGCACGAGGAATGCACTTTAGAGGAGGCAACGTTTCAGCACTCACAAATCTTTTTCAATAATGCAAATGGTTCATTTCTTATTAATTGGTGCTGTCACAACAACACCGACAGCACTGAGGTGTCTTCCTGAGTAAACTCTGCTCGACAGACAGAGATGTTTCAAATATTCCCTCACTCTTGGGCACAAAGGCACAGAGAGCTGGAAGTCACTGCTGATGTTGTGTTCCTGGGGATCCACACCAGCAGGGTCCAGGTCTAGTGTTTATTTCAATGAGAGAGAGCACATGGAGAAATCTGCACTGCTGGAGATGAGTTCATTGTTGGATTCCACAGCAATTTGTGTTTGATTGTTCTGGAAAGCCAAGTTCCAGCATCCATGAACTCCAAAATCTGCAAGTGTTGGGTGGGAAAACCCAGTGAACCAAAACGTGCATTTCAGTTTGCAAGAATACAAATGGAATTATTAATTAAGTACTTTCATAAAGTATTTGTTCAATCTACTGACAATATACAACAAAATTGTACTTTAGCTTCTCTCTGATATCCTGTATTAACAAACCTTAAGCTAAACAAGGCTCTTTGGATCTATCTGATTATGTCATATGAATTAACAGAAAATTACACACACATACACATAATTATCACTCTCTGGCCTTCCACACTTCTGCAATCAAAGGAAAAAAAGCCCAAAAGAGATGCAAAAACCCAGCACATGGTGTCAGGCATGATGATAATTCAGCAGTTGGCTTCCCATGCTCCACATCTAAATTGCACAGCACCAGGAAAAGGCAGGAGCACCAGCCACGAAACAGGAGAGTTTCAAGTTAGATGGTCTGTGGGCTGGAATACCACTTAAATTATGTTTTATAGACAAACATGGCTCTTTTCAGGAAGAAAGAGTCTTTTCTCTCAGTAGCTGAAATAAATTCAGCCATCAACATCTGCAATTATGGATGCAGATAAATGAACATAAGAGCCTCCAACAGATCTGATCTCAGCTGAACCTAATGCACAATAATTCACCATATAATTATCTAAATCACAGGATCAAAACCCAGGAAGAAGAAACAGTAACTTTTAGGCAAAATAAATACACACACACAACAACATGCACAAAGTGGGGCTTATCCTTCTTCTATCTAAGGACATGACCTAATGAATGCTAATGATAGGAAATATTTCCTCTAAGAAAAAACTTCTTTGCATAATGAGGTGTTGTTAGAATTTGTGTTCCTTTTAGCTGAGATAAAAATGTCCCACGAAGGCAGCTGGAGTTTCAGTGCTACCATAAGCTGTCAACATCCACACTGTTGACTCTAAATGTACTCAGCTCTTTTGACTTAATGTTATTTATTGATCCTGGTGCTCAGAGGTTATGATGCTATGTATAGCACACGTGAAATATGGTCTTCCTCAGTGCTATTTCTGCACACAGCTGTGGAGCAGAACTAATACATTTAACTGATAAATACATCAAAGGGAGCATGTCTAAAGCAATAAACATCTCCTGTGGTGGTGGTGTTTATGCACTGCAGGAGGTGGTGTGCTGAGCACTGTGTCCCTTTGATGCAGTTATCATTATTCTAATGAAGCATTAGTTGATCTGATTGCTTTTTAAACACCACTGTTGTCCACCATGGCTCCATTAGGCGTGGCTGCGTTCATTAACAGGGAATGAAGGGCTTTTCTGTCAGGCTTGGGTGAGTTTGTTGGAAGCATGGCTGTCACACCATAAATCCAGCTCTTTCTGTTCTCTTGAACTCCTTAGTCTGAGGTTACTACTGGGGATAAACAAATTTGTGTTTCCACACCTTACATCAGCGGGCTGACCTTGAACGTTCCTGTCATTCCCAAAGACTAATCAGTGCACACAAAGAAACTCATTTGGATTCGCATTTTTGTATCTTCTGCAAGAATTCCCATAAAGTTTCCATTAATTTCTGTTTATTAAAGCTCAGTGTAAGTACAAGCTTGGTAATATGCTTCTGATTAAACCCTAAATGTTGCAAACCTGCCTCAGCACACCAATATATGCAGTGAGTGTGTGTCCCCACAAACACATGCTCACGCATAACATTTGGTGATCAAATATTTATGCTCCGACTTCTAAAATTCCACTGCTCTGCTCATAATCAGGACTTCTAGAATTACACCTTCAGCTCCTCAGGAAGGAAATTTAGACCTAACAAAGTACTTTGCTTTCTGAAATTCTGAAATGCCCTAAGTTTTTCTCAGAAGTCCTAAATGTTGGTCTGAGCAACCGTCTCGTTCTGGAAATGAGTTGCATAATGAACATCAGCTCCTGTTCTGAAGGATGTGGATGAACAGCACTGCAACAGGTTGTTCAGAGTCTGAATATTCATGGATGGCTGTTTGAGAGCTGCAGGCTGGATAAAGCTGTGCTTGACCTCATGGAGTGGCTGTGACGGGGCCCCTTCAGGCAGGAGGCTGGAGCAGAGCACTCCAGAGGTCCCTGCTGTGACAACACTGAAGCCATAGCAGTCATCCAGCGCCACTTCAGCTAAAAACAGATTTTCACACATGCAGTAGTGCAAACCAGCTTCAGAGGATGCTTCAGGAATATCCTGATTCTTTTACTTTTTTCCAACAGACACAAGTGAGACAGTGCAGAAGGGCAAACAGCAGAGCCAGCACGACACAGAGCAGGGAGAGATGTAAGCACGGAATGAAGAAAATCCACCCGAGCCGATGCCTTGAGTGTGTTCCAAAAAAAACCCTTGTAAAATCATTTCTTGGGGTGGTCAGCTTTGCAGGAATGACTGTGATGTCTACAGGCACAAATGCAGCAGAGATAGCAAAGACATTTTTGGCAGAAGCAATGCTCTCCATCACTGAAGTTTGGAAATTACTTTTACTAGGTTAGAAACAAGCTGAGTTAAATTAATTCTTAATGATGGAAATTGATAACTGACAGCAGCACGAATGGAATTTATTACCACAGAGTTCTAAATACTTAGAAAGACAATATTTAAAACTTTTTTTTTTAAGAGAAATTACTCCACGGACAACATAATTGAACATCCTGGTGTCCAGGTCAAAGTGAATTTAAAACCATGTTTTGCAAAAGAAATTCATTGTTTAGGAGAGCAACACAAATAACTTTATATTTGCAGTTACTGAATTACAAAGAGTTCTAAATGCTTCCTGGTTAGGCAGTAAAATTTAAAAGATTTTGAGGAAGGGCTAATGCACCCCAGGCAAATCCTTCCCAATGTGATTGCAAGATATTCTGGAATTACTCCTTTTGTGTATGCCTGAGAAGTTAATCAGGGGGGGTTATTACGGCCAATTAGGAAAGTGCTGCTCCACATGAGAGTTTTCAAGGAAAGTTTGCCAGAAATTCTCCAGACAGCTTCTAACTGCTCTGGAAATGTGAAGAGTGTTAAAAATGCACCCAGTGCCAATATCACATCTTCCCTGCTGCGTGCTTGGAACAAATGTCACCGCCTGACATTTGCCAGGAAGCCTTAGGTCAGTTATGGTTGTAGCAAACCCAGTGCCTAAAACTCCCTCTTTTCTCCATTAAGCTATTTCTTGGTGAACATGGAAAATGTCCCATGAAGCATATGGGAATTTCAAAAGTCAGTTTTATTTAGAAAACTAGACAGGCAGTGACTGAGTTTTCCTTAAAAGAGGATCCAACTCTTTGCAATCGCCTGTGATTTGTGTCCTGCAAATGATGAAACAACAGAGGAAACAACACTAATTCAAGGATCCAGCGGAATGCTGCCAGAAGGTAGTGGCTATTCAGTGAATAAAAATGTGCTGTTGGAAAAGGAGGGTGTCAAAGGCAAATTAAACTGTAAATTAGAGCAAAAATAAAGCAAAGTCTGCAATGCAGAAGGAAGCAGTTGTTCAGCATGTGTTGATATACCACTTAAAGAAGTCAAAGTTTGCACTGTTTTGGTGGGGCGCCAGGCCTGCCCAGGTTTGCAGGTGAGTCCCAGGTCTCCTGAAGCAGGAGCTGGACGAGGAGGAGGAAGGGAAGCACAAGGTCCCAACACCCCCCGCAGCGCCATCCATCCCGTCAGACTGCTGAGCCCACCCCAGGAATCCTCCTGCCCAGGGCAGGACCTCGGCCATGGCCCAGGAACAGCCCCTGCCAGGGCCTGGGCACAGAGCCAGCCCCGAGGAGCACGGGGAGGCAGAACCTCGGGGCACCCCGAGCCGCGATCGCGTCTCTCGCGCTCCCAGCTGGGAACCCATCCGGGTTATTTTACAGCGTGACAGAATCACAGCCCAGTTCGGCTTGGTGTGATGTGATGTGCCATAGATCTCCCTGCATTGCTCAGCACCAGGAAGGAAAAAAAACTTCTAAAACAGCCCATAAAACTTCTATGTGAGGAGGAATGTGGATTTACTTCTTTAATATTTCAGCTGCTTGGTGAGGATTACACATGACCCAAAGCAGCACGTCCAGGGTAAAGCTGGTTGAGCAGAAAAGGAATTCTGTGGGTTGCTTCAGTCAAAATGTTTCAGAAGAATATAAAGGTTTGGATTCCTTTTCTATCACAAATGTTTTCCTGCTGCACACTGGATTTTCCAGGAAGACATGTCCCAGGAAGCTCCAACCCAGGAGCAGGAGGAGCCTCACGGCCGGTGCTGTCCCCACAGCCAGGACAGCTCCGGGCATATCCCTGTGCCCACACAGCAATTCCTGCTGGGACTGAGGGCCCGGGCAGTGCCGTGTGTAACCCCGGGCAGGATGTGGCTGCACAGTCCCTCGCTGGGCCCTTTGTTGTGGTGGCTGTTCCAATGCATTCATCTTCTCCAGCCAACTGTATCTTGCATTATCAATCTTTCATTAACATACCCCCTTTTTCCTGAATGTTGGGGGTTTTTTATAATACAAGGATTAGTGCAGCTGTGTCTCATCAGACCTCTTGTGTCTTTTTCTGGGACTTTGTAAGGGACCCTGATTAAAGACTCTCTCAGCTGTTGTTCTCTTTTACATTTTTCCTTCAATGTTGCTGCTGAATATTAAGAATGTCATTGTTTCCTTTTATAATTATGTTAGTGCTTGGGCACTTTAAAGGAAAAGAAAGAATTTTTTACTGAATCCTTCCTTCCCTCCTCACCACTCCCCCCCCTCACATTTTAACTGAAAGCCACTTGGAAACGCGCAGCATGATTTTAGAAGTGTCGGCAGAGGAAGTGGTTCTGGGTTCTCCTCCACTAACAACTGCTGATCTCATTGTTTTCACAGATTTATCCTCCCTAACTGAGTTGTAACTCTGAACAGAGCCTCCATTCACAAAGAACAAGCTGCCCACCTCTCGCTGTGGTGCCTTCTCTGTCTGTAGGTGCAAGACAAGACAAGGTTGCAAAAAGATCATAAGATAAAAGCCATTAGAGTGTCCGCTGCTGAATAAACCCACTGGCCAGGTAGGTGAAATGCAATCTGAAGACAAGCCATCTAAAAAGGTCTGAAATTTTTCCTATTCTTAGCAAAAACTATCCTTAGTTTTATTTTTAACTGACTCGTTGACTTACAGCCTTCACCTGCTAAATGCAGTTATCTAATAAGCAGAAGGTAGTGGCCACAAAATAGACTTTTAAATCTATACATTTATGGATATGTACATTTTTCTTAAACGGTATTTTCATATTGAAGCACCCCTCCGTATTCAGGAATTTTGTGCAGCGATGTTTTTAAAACCTCAGAAGCAGTTTAGGGATCTTTGTCCTTTAAATCTACAGACTATCTGGATTGCTCCTGAGAACCACACAACAAAACTTCCCTTTTTTTGTAAGTCACTACTCATAGAATGCAGATATTTTAATTCAATGTCATCACAGAATGCTCTATAATTACAGGAAAGAAAATTAGGAGATATATTTGCAATACAAACTGCTAACTACTTTCAGCTGGCAACACTACGTCCTTGCATGAAAATCATCCTATTACATTCCATGACTCCGCATGAAATGTAAAGCTCATGGCTCCTATAAGAGACAAAAGGTGGGGAAAAAATAAATACAAAAATGATTTGAGTTGCCACAAGAAATAAGGCTAACATTTGCTTTCCTTGGTCCTTCTGCTCCCCTCTCTACAATAAGGTAGAATGCTAAATTTTATTTAGTCTTTGCAGATATTTCTATTTGCCCAACCTCTCAGAATTACCAGATGATTCCTAGAAAAGCATTTTAATTTGATAAACCTAAGAAGAGGAGATTGAAAGAGATCATGTGAAGAGGGCTAAAAACAGGGTTCATTTTCATTTCAGGGATGAGAACGTGTTAATGTCAGTGAGCAGTTAACAGTGCATCTGGTCCTGTACAGAAATAACAGTTCCACAGAACTCCAGCCAGGAATTTTATCAATTATGTAAGATCTGAATGTGAATGGAAGGCAAGGAACAGATTTTCAGTGCTCTGACGTGCTCACAGTGTAACATCTCACTTGCTACTTTCTTCCACCCTTGTGGCCAAATTTCATCCTCAAGGGTGTGAGAAATATCTGAATGACCTTGGGCACCACCTGAAGACTTCAGCTTCTCCACATTGACGTGATTTGCTCTTTTGGTACACACCAAAAATGTCCCCAGAAGAACTTGGCAGCTATTTTGAGCGAGATAATGATTTGTGTACTTATCCTTAACAGGTTGAAAACATCCCTTTAACACACAAACTTTTCTTTGGAAATTTCTTCTTTGCATGTGCCAAACAAGAAATTCTCCTTGAAAATGGACAGTGATGCACCATTGTTCTGAAACATATGAAAGAACCCACCACCAAAACAAGACATGGCTTATCTGGGAGAGAAGATGGGAGCTGTGATTTGCTGTGTTCCTGGAAACAGTGAGCCAAGAACAAAATGCCACTGGAAAATAATTTTATATATGGCTCTTCCAACAGTCAGCCTCTCTTAGTGCAGCTGGATTCATATTTTCCTTTATTTCGCACTAAATAATCACCCCGTGGGCCACCTGTTGCCCTTGATGTCAGAGGGAGTTGTGTGCCTTCTATTGCTCCTCAGATCTACAGTGGGTTTTTTCCAGCTGCATAAGAAGCTATTTTTGAGGCTTGGCTATAAATTCATGGAAAAAACCCTTGAAATTTACTATCCTGTCCTGAGATACCTATGAAATGTATGATAGTTTTTACAATTCATAAAGTAAAATAAGGATGATTTACAGCGCTCTGCAATGGCTGGTGACAGCCAAGGACACCCGCGGCATGCTGCTCTTGTAGCACAGCCCATAAAAAGTGCTGCAAGTCCTCCCACAAAGGGAGTCAAGCCCTTCCAGCACCCCTGTGGCTCTGGGAGCCGTCCCTGGGAGGCAGGGATGGGGTTTAGTCTCTGTAGTTATTCCTTTCCCTGCTCCTCACAGCTACGGGGAGCTGGCAGCCTTTGCACAAGTCAAGGATTTACCTCCTGTTCCCTCTGTCCTTCCAAGGACCAACACAAGGACTCACGCAGCTGGGCTGAAGCTGCAGCGTGAGACTTTTCCTGAGATCACCCTCATGCTGCTACTGGTAAATCCCAACTCTCTGCTTGGTCCAGGAAAAGGGACCCTGTTTTGAGAAGGAACAATCCCATCTACTCCCATCCATGTCACAGGGGGTTATAAAATCACTCCATCCACTGCCTTCTCCAAGCTGGATTTCTTTCCTGACCTGAGAATGAAGTGCCTGCTCTTCTCCTGCAGAAAGAGTTTCTGTGAGGGCACAGGGACCAGCGGACAGCAATTACTCAGCTTTTATTAGATCCAAACTACCACAATAGAGCACCCTCACCTTACTTACATGACCAGGGGAATAATCTCTCTTTTCATCCTTCCGTGTCGTTGCCTCCAGAGCTGTGCAGACGTTAACTCCACTTTCCAGGCATTTTGCCCAGCTAGCAGGAGCAAGAGAGGCTGATCCAACCAGAGATTGTGTCCTCCTCTTTCCATGCTGTGTAGCTGGGAAGGAAGAACAAAGCAGTGCCACCTTTTCCAAAGTTTTTGGGAACCTTGGTGCCCATAATGGGAAAAGGAAGGAGCTGCAGGGAGTTGCTCTGATTCCTGAGGGATCCCTGCTTGGCAGGGTAACATCTGGAGGAATGACCAGTCCTACCTGAGGCAAACCACCTTCACCCCCTGTTCATACACACACTGCCTACCTGCCATATTTTATAATTGGCTGTGCCTGCCCCAGTGTCTTCAGGACCCCATTCTTTCCTCTAAGCAGCTATTTCCAACCTGGTGAAGAAGATGCTACATTTAAATTCCTTAAGTGGAACTTTTAAAAAGGATTTCATTTCAGACACACCACAAAATCATTATAAATAACTTCATGTAGTTTATAAAGCCAGTGACAAGCCTGTGCTTTGAGAACTGAGTTCATTACGGGACCTCAATAAGGTTGAGTTTTCAGCAAACAAATTTGGCAGTGGAAATAATCACAGCTGCCCCAGGAGCTAAAGGTCACCCCCTCAACCTCACCAGGTGAAGCAACAATTCTTTCTGTTCACTGCTTTTCTTGGCTCAAGCAAGGAAAGATGAAGGGGTTTGAAGGATCATCTAAAATTTCTTTTACCCAGGATTATCACAGCAGCACGTTATCTCTACATCCAAAAGGAATTTCCAGTTGCAAGACCAGAAGTGCCACATCCCAGCCTTAGCTTTGCTCCAGACAAAGTGAGCTACCCAACATTTCCTCTCTGCTTCTCCATTTGTAAAAAAAAAAAATAAAACAGCAAGACAAACAACCCTCTCTTAAAGCCCTCCCTCAAATTAAGCAATGCAAGGGTTAAATGGATAATATTTTAGTGAGCTTTGAAAACAATGTCTGACGATCTAATGCTCTCTTTCCTCGACAGATGGCTTAGAAGAAATCTGGGAAGCCTTACCCATGGAAAAAATTACTAGCCTTAAGAACAATTCATATAACATATCTGAACACATGGCTGCCTTTCAACACTTATGCTTAAACTGGGAATAGGATTCAAAAGCCACCATCCCCTAGGAGCTTTTCTCTTTGCAAAGATCCCACGTCGTAGCTCTCCTCTCCCTCTCCTCAAAGGCAGCCTTGCCACGCTGTTTACTGAGCTGAGGGACTGAAATAAAACCAGCATCTCCATTACCTTATAAAATGTTGAAATACTGTTTGGTAATTTTACAGATAAGAACTTACTACTATGAATGAATGGCCTCTGAGTTTTATGAGTGTTGGCAGAGCAGACGAAGTTTTTTCAACAAAACCACCTTGGGGAAAAAAATGTAAGAAAATGTCTCAATTCACTAGTCTAAAAAAAAAGAAAAGGCAAAGTTTTGCAGCTCCCTGAAGCTAATATTTAATCAAAACTAAATTCTGGTATATATTTAAATAAAATTATTTCAATATAAACAGCATAAAAATATTTCCATTTAACCTCTTTTGTCCATTGCTAAATAAAATCCTTTTGCAATTTCTCACAACGACGAAGCAACAATAAGAATGACAATCTTCCCGAGGGTTTGGGTATTTTCAGTAATGCAAGCCTTATCTTCTAATTGCCCTCACCCTTAAACTTTCCCAGTCACTGCCCTGTGCCCAGGTGTGGTGCAGCCTTTCCCATCCCACCTCGTGTCCCGTACCCCCAGTGTTCCTTCAATCCCCTAAAACCAGAGAGCAATCCTATTTGCCATTCACTGAACTGATTGCTGTGCCTCCCTAACCGCTGTGCTGCTCTTTGATGGCCACAGAAGTGTGAGGTGATCAGAAACTCCCAGCACACGATGCCCATCGCTGTAAATCCCCACCAGCGCTTCCCACAAACCTGTGGCTGTTCTGGCAGGAGCCTCCCAGGGCAGCAGACACTGACAGGGGCTGTGCCCGAGGCAGCTCGGGCCGATCTGTGTTCAATCACAGCTCCTTCCAGCTCCTGATGGCCCCAGCGGGCTCTGGGCACATTTTCCTGCTGGGAGGGCTCCGTGCTGCTCTCCGGTCTCGGGGAGCTCCTGGAGCCCTGGAGCCCCATCAGCCTTCCCCTGCCACAGCCCCTGCAGGAGCTGAAACCCACCCGGTGTCTGTCCAACCCCCACCAGCAGTGACGTGACACCTCGGGGTGCCCAGGCTGAGCTCAGGCCTCCAGCTCCTGCAGGGACTGCCTGGCTCTGTCTGGCACACGGCCCCAACCCCAATACCACCATAACCTCAGTAGGATGGACACTGCATCCCCCTGGGACCCTGCGGAGTGCCCTGTCCCATGGGTTCATCCCAGAGCCCCATCACAGCCACAGCCACCCTGCCCGGGGACACCCACCCAGCCTGGGTACACCACTGCACCAGCACGTGCTGCAGCTGGACTCTCTTCCCAACACCTTCGCCTACACAGCCCCAAACCATCCCTGTCCCTGCCACACACCCCATCCCTGTCTCACACAGCCCATCCCTGTCCCTGCCACACACCCCATCCCTGTCTCACACAGCCCATCCCTGTCCCTGCCACACACCCCATCCCTGTCTCACACAGCCCATCCCTGTCCCTGCCACACACCCCATCCCTGTCTCACACAGCCCATCCCTGTCCCTGCCACACACCCCATCCCTGTCTCACACAGCCCATCCCTGTCCCTGCCACACACCCCATCCCTGTCTCACACAGCCCATCCCTGTCCCTGCCACACACCCCATCCCTGTCTCACACAGCCCATCCCTGTCCCTGCCACACACCCCATCCCTGTCTCACACAGCCCATCCCTGTCCCTGCCACACACCCCATCCCTGTCTCACACAGCCCATCCCTGTCCCTGCCACACACCCCATCCCTGTCTCACACAGCCCATCCCTGTCCCTGCCACACACCCCATCCCTGTCTCACACAGCCCATCCCTGTCCCTGCCACACACCCCATCCCTGTCTCACACAGCCCATCCCTGTCCCTGCCACACACCCCATCCCTGTCTCACACAGCCCATCCCTGTCCCTGCCACACACCCCATCCCTGTCTCACACAGCCCATCCCTGTCCCTGCCACACACCCCATCCCTGTCTCACACAGCCCATCCCTGTCCCTGCCACACACCCCATCCCTGTCTCACACAGCCCATCCCTGTCCCTGCCACACACCCCATCCCTGTCTCACACAGCCCATCCCTGTCCCTGCCACACACCCCATCCCTGTCTCACACAGCCCATCCCTGTCCCTGCCACACACCCCATCCCTGTCTCACACAGCCCATCCCTGTCCCTGCCACACACCCCATCCCTGTCTCACACAGCCCAGTGCCCTGGATTTATTTACTTTATTTACACCCATGCAAGGCCACCCAGACAAACGCAGATCTGCCATCTCCAGTCTCCCAGTCCTACTGGTTGTTCAGGAATGCTGCTGGGGGGGGTATGGAGATGAGGGAAGCTAAAGAGACTCTGGCTGCTGTTTCACTCCCCCACAGCATATGCTTTAGTCAAATCCATGCACTGGCACTTGAAAGGATTTTTTTTCCAGGCAGAAGAAGACCAGGATGTTTGTAGTGATAGCATAGTCAATAAAACAGGGAAATCTGGGATCAGGAAACTCACAACCTATGCTTTAATAAACTTCTGTAGACGTAACACCGTGTTCTGGACCCAAAGTGTGCGGGGCAGCTGATACAACAGCAAATTTATCCACTTCATTATTTACTAAAACTGCTCTGTGTGACATCCATGTGTTCAGTTTAATGGATAACTTCCCATTCCTTCCCTCATTCCGACCCACTCCCCACATTTTCTGCTAGTCATTCCCAGCTGTGGCCTAATTAGGATGAACCTAGCGTGCTTGATTTATATTTATTTCCCTCTCTTATCTCTTTCATTCATGGTTTTGCCCCAGTCAAAATGTTGCTATCATTTGGAGACTCTCATCAAATCTTGGCTTCCTGCAGACCACCTAAAGCAGTTTTTAGCTCTGCTCACCACAATGACGTGAAAGGCAGAGTGGTTTTGGGGGGATATCATTTTCTCTGTCCATTGTCTTGTCAGCTAAATTCTTACAGGACAGATTAAATTCTTCAGTTTCCTCTAGGAAAAGGGATAAGAGATAAGACTTCCTTGAGTGCTTATGTTTGTGTCTGCCTGCCAATGAGTGAAACGATGACAGAACACCTTCAGCAGTGCTTTACTCCCCTCCTAGAGCCCTTTGCTATCCGCCAGAAAAACAGGAGGTTCCACCTCAACTCTTTGGTGACCCCTCGCACAGTTAATAATGAACCTTGTAGCAGGTGATGATTATGATAATAAATGACATGAATGATGGATATGATATAGAGGGGACCCCTCAGTGTTCCTGCTGTTGGCAACAGAGGTCCTTCCTTCCATGTCCTAAGCAAAAGCAATTCCCATTCCCTGGTAGTGAGAGCCATCTTTCAGCATCAGCTTTCCTTTGGCTGTGCCTATTGCCTCCTTTTCCTCTCCTCCCTGATCTCCAGCAGATCAGTGTGCCCTGCCACCTCCTTCTTTTCCATGTCCTGAGTTCCTAGAAGTTGGGTCTGAGCATAATTGATTTCAATTCCCAGGCACTCTGAGGAAGCAGGTAACAAGCCAAGGGAGCTGCTGCACGGAGGCTGAAGGACAGAGAAGCCCCCCATCACCCACGCTGCACACACAGAGCGGAATGACAGCCAAAAATGCACTGTAAACAGACTTTCTCCCTTCTGCTACCCTTGCACAGCAGGAGAAACGCCCCCAAGGAACCCAGGGACTCGAGATGCACATTTACCTCTGCTTTGGGACACCTCTATTACCAAAACCTCCGCAGGCAACACTCTTCTGTGAAAATCAGCAGCACAAACACCAGTTTGGCCACCATACATCCCATTTCTCCAACCCAAGGTCCCCTTTTTTTTCTTTTTAGTCCTTCAATATTTGACTGGTGGCATTTCCGAGTAGCTTGAGGACACAAAGCCACTCCTCACACAGCACTATTGTGATGGCTGTAGGGCTGAACTGTGTTGGCACCTCCTTTGTCAGCTGGTGCCAGGAAACAGTGGTCTGCAAAAACATCCCCTGGCACAGCACCTGCAATCCTCCTGCAGGGTCAGGAGGGATGGATAAGTCTTCTCTTTTCACTGATTTTCTAACAAAAATAACCAATGGGAAGCATTTAATGCCACACCTCAACCTGCCACACCATGAGCTGTTTGCTCTTCATTCTTCCATGATTATCAGAAAATCATTAATTTTTCTCGTGGCATTTCCAAGTGAATGAGAATAAAGGGGTCATGGCAAAAGAGCAATGACAACACGGAAAGGAGTAACCAGCATCAAAACTGAATCTCTGGTTTAATTTTGTGAGACTCATGAAAAGGAATCCTGTTCCCAGTATTGCTGTTTCTTCAGACAGCCATGCACAAAACCAAGGGAAAGGTCTGGCAGCCACAGGGGCTGAAGAAACAGAAACCAGACACTGCTGCAGGGACTCCTCTAACAATAAACACCTAAAAGCAAAGAGGAAAATGAAGGCACATAAATCCAGAAAATAAACAATCCCTGGCCTTTGGTTATTCCTGTAACTCTCTCATGTGCAGGAAAATACCTCCACCCTCTGACGTGGGGATTAGATTGGTAGGAATCCCTCAAGTGTAAACAGGGTATTCTCCACTAATCTTGCTGGATGGACATGCATCCATCACTAATCTGGGGCAAACAAAGCAGCTCTGTATGAGCCAGCTGAGGGGGTGCAGAATCCCTGAGGTAGCAGACACAGCCTTCTAATAAACACAAAGCCAACCTGTACTTAATGTGTTTAGGGTGACCTCTGAAGTACAAAGTTGCCCTGCAGTGGTCTAGTGCAGATTCAGTGCAATTAAAAATCCGTAAAGCACAGCAAACACAGAAAAATACAAATTGCTATGCACAGTCTAAGAATCAGACCCTCTTGTACTAGAAACCACATTGTATTTTACATTTATATGACTTATTTCATTCCGTAGCCATATCATGAGCCTATAAAAACCTTTTCATTAAATTAATGCTCTATGTCTCCTTTACCAGGATGTGCCTGATTAAAATGCCACTGTATATTTTCCCCCCTTTCTTAAAGGCCTAATCCCATAATACTTTATAAAGATCTTATGTGGAGATTGAGCTCTTTTTTCCCCCAAACCTTTCATCTTATTCAGTTTGATTAGGGTCATGGGGCCAGGCTCATCCCAAGCATAATTCCACTGGAGTCAAAAGAGCCACTCCGCTGATCAGAGCAGACCACAGAAGCAAACATTTGGTGCCCTACATTTGGCAACACAAAAGGATAATGTTGTGTTTATTCCCTTTTCAGTCTGAACCACACTTCGATAGTTCATTCGAGATGCTAATGAGTCAAACAGCCTTTTACAATAGTAAGTACTCCAAATATAACACGCTCCTCAAATTATCTCCCTGTTCTTCATCCTTTCTCCAAACCTTCCAGCCACTGCTGTGAACACCTTGGATGTGATGTGCTGCTTAACCTCTCAGGATGGAAATTACCTCGTGCAAGTTATCTGAACCAATCCATCCGAGACTGAGCCACTGGAATCTCCCTCTCTGCTTAAAAGGCAGAATTCACCAGGATCATCTCAAAGATCTTTGTCTCCCAACCATGCAGCAGCTTTATAGTAACTTACAACTGGTTATTGTCTGGTTCTACACGTACCAACTCTGTTACCTGTAATTTGAAATAAAGTCACCTAAGGACAAAAGTCACTGAACTGTTAAAGATCAACAATATTTTTTTTTCATTTTCCCACCCAAAAACATTCCCAGAGTGCTGTAAATTCTGTCTTGTTTAACAAGGAGGCATCGTACACAGCGGCTTCACTGAACAATCCACGGCTCTTCCTCATTTGGGATGAAAAATGAAAAAAAATGGAAGCTTAAAGGAAGAAGGGATAAGAAACTGTGAAAGTCCTTGGAGCTGCACTGTGTCTGAACTGCAAATATTTATAATTTTTATGTCATCCTTTAAAACCTGGACTTTGTGATCCATTCTTTTTAACATCCTCTTTTAGGAGGTTGCTAGTCTCCATTCGCTTCACATACTCCAGGTTTACTGCTTTCTCATTCTGCTAATAATAAAAGGTGCCACAGATAATTAAAAACAAACTCAGTCCCAGCATTCATTAAAGAAGAAAATATGAACTTCTGAAAAGCTGTCACATACAATAAAGCAGTGTTATCTGCCCAGAATTACAGTGATTTCAAATGGATAAGTCTGGGGAACAAAAATCCTCCAAAATGCAGTTAAATTAATTGCTGTTTTCCAAGGGGGAGCTTAAAAATGGAGTAATTAATTGACCTACTGCTTGTGACAATTTCCCCATAATTAACAATCACTCCTGCAAAAGATGAAAAAACAGCCCAGTTTCATTTGAAGAGAGGTGAATTAAATCAGTGCAAACCAACACTGCCAGTGTTTCTGTGATAGGGAAAGTTTACAGGAAAAAATAAAGAGTATCAGTGGAACGGGATAAATTCCAAACTCTCTTTTATTTTTGCAACCTCACTGCACCCAGTAGCATTATTTCAAATTAGGAATGGGGTTCTCCCAGTGCCCTGACATTGGGAATATTTAGCCCTGGGCTCCCAGTTACCTGGGTGGAGAACAGTGTAATTTGAAACTAATTGAAAAAGTCATTTTAGTAGCAGGGATTCAGAAAAATGTATGGGTTTATTCACTATAAGGACATTTTATTTACTTGTTCATTACTCTGAAACAGATTGTGCAAAATACCTTGAAACACGGTTTGTTAACGTAGCTGCAATTGCCTAATTTGTCATGCACAGAATTCCTAATAATTTAAAATAATTCTAAAAAAAATCCCCAAACAAACCAGAGATTGCACTCACATTCCAACGACCTCTAGAGCCTGCAAAAATATCCAGGCACATTGTGTAAGTGCTGCCTGGAATGTAGAAAAGTCACAGTGGGAACACAGATCCATGGGGATTCGGAAGGAGGAACACGTGGGTGACAGTGCCCCACAGAAGGACTCAAATAGTGACAAATTATGAACAGGGCACCCACAGAAAGGACACTGCACTCCTGAATGTCGGGATTGCCATGGCAATGCAGGGTTAGGAAAAGGGCAAACACACCACACACGAGATGTGAGCACACCAACGCTTCGTGGCAGAACGGAGCCCTCTGTCCTGTCCCTCCCCTTCCTGGGGACCCCTGGCACTCAGCTGGGATTTTTGGCTGCCACTCAGTATTGACTGATTTTGGAAAACGGGCAGTGACTCCAATGTAGCTCCTTCTAAGCTGTGATTATTCCAAATAAGCCTAAACTGGACTATTCCCTCAATGCATTACCCAAACTCGTGATCACCGCAGTTCATCTGCTCCCGTACTCCTGCTCACTTCTGTGAGCTCCTCTGGGTTTTCCTGTCCCTCATAAAGTATTTGATGGCTCCAAGGAGTTTTGTGTCACCTGCAAATCTGGAGTTCACTTCAGTCTCCAGATCACCAGGGAAAAAAAAGAACAATCCATCTTTTCCCAGTGCCAGAGGGCAGGGCTGGATGGGATATTGGGAAGGAATTGTTCCCTGGGAGGGTGGGCAGGCCCTGGCACAGGGTGCCCAGAGAAGCTGTGGCTGCCCCTGGATCCCTGGCAGTGCCCAAGGCCAGGTTGGACACTGGGGCTTGGAGCAGCCTGGGACAGTGGGAGGTGTCCCTGCCCATGGCAGGGGTGGCACTGGATGGGCTTTAAGGTCCCTTCCAACCCAAACACTTCTTTAATCACCATCTTGCATAAGACAATCTCTGGCAGCAGGACACGGGCTCTTCCCAAACCAAGCAGTGACCATTACAGTCGTTGTTTCTCTAAGTCGGGAGCAACAGAGTTTTGACTTTTATTCAGCCTCTGGTGCATAAACTCACAGCCTTTTTAAAAATGCAATTATGTTATATGCCCAGTGAATCCTTTTTATTCTTATCCTTTACTGATATCTTCATGCAACTTCAGCAGCCATAGGAGAGAATTTCCCCCAACAGAAGCAAACCTTGTCCTAACAGACCAAATTTATTCCTGTGCTTAGGGATTTTATTCTTTAGATGTACCCCTCCACCTCCCCAGGAACTGAAGCTGTGCTTTGTCCCTCTCTAGGACTCCACCTAGAGCTTGTCTTGAAGCTTCAATGTGCATTCCAAAAATATTAGGACTGGAATCAACACAGGTGAAAACTCTGATTTGGAGCCAGCTTTGATAGAAAATTCAGAAATACAAAACAGGTTTTGTAAAATGCCTCCTCATATTTGTAAAAGAAAGTAGGAGAAGACTAACATTTGTTTAATGTAATTTTTCTTACCGTTTATAAGCACCTAAAGAGTTCAGATCAAAAGTGGACACTAACAAAGAATGCAAATTTAACAGCTGTGAGAAAAAAACAACGTGTGAGCAGCTTATAAATGTGGGGGAAATGCTCTAAATGCTGTGGGTTTATCCCTTGAAATAGTTCTAATTCTATGAACAAGAACACTGGAAATTATCACAGCTTCTGTGAGGTTTTTTTGTGCTATGTCAAGGATTTTGATGACATCCTGATTCAGCAGTCAAGAGATATCAGTATGTGTTATTTTTGCAATTCAAGTCAACAAATTTGAATATTAATGACCCCTTAATATAAAATATCATAAAATCGTCTTAAAATAAGTGTAATTTGGGAGTCTTGGTAGATGTTTGGGGGTTTATTGGTTTTGACTTTTTTAAAAAAGTTTAAATCCAGAAACATATGAAAAAATGTACAAAAACATCCCAAAGTACACCAGGACTTACATTTCCATGTTCAAATATTCTATTGTTCATTCCTCCCTTCTACACAGACTTAAAAAATTAAGTCAGTAGATTTTACTTGAAGAGAGTTATTACAACATGTAGATAACAGCTGATGTTTTTTGGTGGGCAATGCTTGTGGAATATGCCCCACCAGCTCAGATCATTTAATCAAACACAAACCTCAGAGACTGTTCCAGCTAAGGATTAATTGCACCGACTCGAGGCAGACAAAATATATTTTGGCACTGCTTCTGACAGATGAAAATAAAACAAACAATAAGGATCAGCTTGCAGCTAACAATATGCAAAATTAAAGAATATAGCAATTTTAAACTTTTATGGGAGTGCTGATTAGCTTTTGTTCTAAAAGCTGCAAAGAAGAGCCTTTGCTGTTAATCTCATTACTCCTCCACTCAGCAAACAGAGGCAGGAGCCCCAGAACCTGCCCCTCACACAGGGTGACAGACACTGAATCAGTGCTGCTTGGCAAAAATGCCTTTTGTTTTAACTGGTCAGAGGTAGAACAGTGAGAAACTCAAATTATCTCTAAAGGCATCGATGACTGTGTAAGCTGATTACAATAAAGTGTGTCCTATGCATTTTCCATTTGAAGGTTAAATTCTCAATTAATTTTTCAGCGTGTTGCCATCTCAGCTGAGGGAGGTTGCTAATTGCAGTGAAACAATAGTTTCCAAAAGCTTTGAATTCATGTGCTGGATTCCAGACACAGCCAGAGATCTCTGAGAGTGCTGCAGCCCAAACCAGAATCACTGCAAAAACCCCAAATTCAAACACCAACACGACTCCTCCAATTAATATTTTAATTTTTTTTTATTCTGGAAATGTAAAGATTTGTTATTCTTGGTTATGTTTATCTCACATTTTTCAGACTCGTTCATTTTTTCTCTTGAAAGCAAAAAACTTCAATAGCCAACATCTTAAATACTCTTTCATAAAGTGTGTAGAGAATAAAGAGAATGTACAAAGCCGTATTTCAAAGTTGAGTACCTGAATGAATTTTATCTACAAATAATAGGCTTAAAAATCTAATCTACTGCAAACCCAGAGTTAACGAGCATCCTATTGATGACGAATATTCCAGAACATGCTTTTCTTTGTTAAAAGCCTTTTAATAGCTGCCTACTGCACCTTCCACACTTTTGTGCCAGTGAGCATCACAAATCACTTATTTTCTCTTGGTATTAAAAAATTTCAAGTACCTATAAAAATATCTATATTCTCTACAGATTCCAGCTCCTTCTCACCCTACATTTTATCCAGGCCAGAAGCAGCTCTGGACCATGAGAACTTTGGGGTTGTTCTGTCTCTCTCTGAGGTTTTGCTGAGCCTGTCCAAACACATCCTTTGGTTCATAAATGACAACAAGGAACAGTGGCACTGGCATGGAAACAGCTTCAAACCAGATGTCATCCAAGGAAGAAAGATTACGTTTGAGGGATCACAAATTCTGATGGGAGCCCCCTGCTGAAGGCTGGAGCCCAGAAGGAAAGCAGCCACCTTAATTCGAATATCTTATCAAAACCAAAAATTAGCATTTCCGTGGTAGCCCAACTAAATTTTTTCATGGGCTACAGATGCAAGTGAGGCAGCTTGGAATTTTGTCTTCTAGCAGACAATCAAGGAAAAAAGTGACAAAGTTTAGGCCTAAAAATATAATAGCAACACCTACCACAGGTGAGCAAGGTCTGGGTCCCTGCCCAGCTTCCCAGAGCTTCCAGTCTGCCTGCTCAGAACGATTCTCACTGGTGGAAACATAACCTCACCTCCAGACAGCTGCAGCCCCTTAAGTGGACTCTTTGTCCATTTTTAAATCAAATTGCAGGTGAATATGTAACAACCTTCCAGTAACAGACTGCAAAGTACAGAAAAAAACCCCGCATTTTTATATATTTAAGAGATGTAAATTTCTCACCAGAGCACAGGTGAAGAACTCTTAAATTATCTCATGAAGATATCCTGTGAGTCAGTAAAAATGGATAAACTGAGGCACAGAACGCCTGAAGGGATTTGGGGTGGATCAAGATGGAAAGTTCTGCCTGAGAGTGGGGATCTCTCAAGTTCCAAAGGTTGTTCCAGCCCACAAATGGTCCCCTCTGTCCCCTGTGCACCCAGGCAGCCAAGCCTCCACACACACTGACCCCAGCTACCACTTCCAGTGGACGTAAAGAAATTACAGCTAAAAAAAACCAAAAAATGAGTGTACACAAGGCTTTTAATTGACATAGGGACCCTTCAGCTATGCTGGGTGTTTTGAGAGGATTTGGGGTATTTTTAGGTTGTAACTACATAATTTCCTTACATTTGGACAACATGAGCCAAATTCTGTTGCTAAGTTGCCAGTGTTCACACTTTTTTGAAGCTTTAATATCCCCTTATTTACTCAAATACAGTGATGAAGGAAAAAAAATCGCAAGTAAAGAGTACAAAAGAAGGAGGAAAAATCTAGAAGATAAAAAACATTAAAAAGATTGCAGGGCAGTTAGAGTGGAAAAAATTACCTTAAAATGGTATCACATGAGGTAAGTTTCATACCCAAAGGAGGATTATAATTTTGGATATTACATCACCTAAGGACTGAGCTTGATTTTGCAGCCCACCTGCTCTCCTGTATAGCTGTGGGAAGGCTCCTCGGTGTCAGGCCATTAATCTTGTGACCCTTAAAACATTTCTTTGTTTAAAACTATGAAGAAAGACCTTCACTCAAGCGCAGTTGCAATCAATGGAGAAAACATTAATCACTTGAGAAGTGGTGTTTTGAGACTCATGAAATTGAAATGAATCACAATATGAAAAATGCAATTATTTTTAAGGGCTTTGTTTTGTTAACATTCAGTCACTCCGTCTGCTCTCTTTGCTTGTGTGTTTTGAGGGGAGGAAGGAGTTCCAGTGCTGGTTTGGTGCTGGGTACCTGCTCCCTCCAGCCTCCTGCACTATTCCCACCTCGTGGCAGTGCCTGTTCCCACTCTTATCTTCCCATCCAGCCCCTCAGCTCAATCCCACACACAAACAAGCCTGGATTTCCCCGTGGTATGCCAGGATGATTATCTGTCCTTTTATGAGTGATTTTTTTTGTTTGAAGAGTCTCTGCTTTCCTCAGAGACCCACTAAGACAAGCATTCGACCTTGGAATAAATAAAGAATTCACTTGCTGACTATTTATTGACCTATTGGCTTTGACAGCCTTGTTTATCTAATAGGTCTGGGCCCTGCAAAGGACTCAAAAAATTGGTGTTCAGAGCAATGTTGCAGGTACGGTTTGGGACAAGAGTAAAAGCCAGCTGATGATTCCTGTGACTTCCCTTCCATGGCAAAGCAGCTCAGGCTGGGCAGAAAATCAACATTGGCTTCCTGACAGCCAGACCAGAGCATCACATGGGACATCAGTCAAATGTGTGAGAGAGTCTGCGGGGATAAATATGGGCTATCAGAGCTAGACAAAGGTGATGGCCCTGACAGGCATATTTGAAAACCACTTGTAGAAAATGTTCAAATTTTACTAATGGTAAATAACCAAAAGTTTTATGCAAAGGGACAGCTCAATTATTTTGAATAAACAATTGTTTTACATCCTAGGAAGTCACGAACTCATTGGCAAAGTGGTCCAAGGAAGGTGTTGGGTTTTGTCTGGAGCAGAACCATCGGGTTGTAGTCAGAAAGGGGAACTTTCGATTTCTATTGTGATGGAGATTTTGTTTGCAAAATGGGAGTGACTGGCTGCCTTTGCTCCGAGAGCCCAAGATCCCTGACAGACAGGGGCTTTCCTTTCAGGCTGGCAGATTTGCCTGGGATGCCCAACACCAGAGCGGATTTCAATGGGCAAAGCCTGTCCCTACCAAATTTCAAAGAAGTTTTGCCACACAAGCAACAAAGTCCTTTGCCCAAAGGCATCTGCTGACAGCTCCCACAACACAAGGGCAGCTCAGCAGCTCTGCCAGGAACAGCCCCAGGAATTTCTCCAAGCCACACTGTGTGAACAGCAATCCCTGCCTGTGTTCAAGGGTCACAGGATAGCTTCCCTTCCCAGGAAGTAAATACCTCTGAAGAAATGCATAGATTGCAAATATAGATTGAGCAAATGATGCCCTCAGCTGGAAGCTCTAAAGGCTGCTGTCCAGCACAGAGGCACCAAACCAAGCAGCACAATGACTTTAGCTCCAGGTAGGGAGGTACAAGAATCTCCCATTGGAATCCTGAGCTCTCAAAGGATGCAAAGGCATCAGAGCTGTGGTTGTGGCCATCTGCACCATCCCTCCAACCCCAAAGCAGCAAAGAAGGAAAATAAACAACAACAAAAAAAAAGGAAATCAGTTATTCCTGTCACTATTAAATTAATCTGCCCACAGACCTGGGATAACCTAAATTCCCCAGGAAGACACAAAGATCTTTGGAATAAGATGAAAATTCAGTCAAATGCCAGCCAGAAAATTGTGGTGACACCACCAAGCCCCGAAACCCCTCCAGTACCCTCAGGCCACAGGAGCTGTGGGGCAGGTGGGTTGGTTTGGGGGGTTTTATCCCCTCCCACTGTAAGACTTAAAACTGACTGCTCCAAAGTAAACATAACACGTGGCTTAAATCTTATAGCCAAAAATGGACACTACCATAAATAAGGAACTTAGAAAAGATAAATCAGGAAGGAATGTTCTTTGCTTTCTGGTAGAAAAATTCAGCTTTTGATGACAAATCTGAAAATCACCTTGCACTGCAACAAAATACATTAATTTGGTGGGGTTTAAAGTGTTAAAAGTGGCTTTTAAAGCAGTTCATGTACACACAAAGTTCATTTGCCTGAAGCTCTCATGTTCTGTATAGAAGGACTATTTCAAAGAAAATGTAAAAATACGTATTTTTGTTAGTTCTCTTCCTGGCAAGGCCTTCTACTGTACGGGGACTAAACTTCCCCTCTGCCTCAAAATTAACCAAAGAAACTCAAGCTGAATCCTGCAGTCATTTTTCATACTAATCTTCTGTGCAGAACTTCCCTCATGGCTCAAACTCCAGGGTGTCAATTTGAAACTTTCCTCTCTAAACAGCCGTGATTTAATGGTACAGAAACCTGACTGCGAGCTGCAAACACAGAGCCCCTGTTCTGCTACAGATGTTTTCACCTGATGCTTTTGGAATCCATTAATTTAAAAATATTTAGATTTCGTTGCTTCAGAAGAGGCAAATTCGCACACATGCAGCTATATAAGTACTTTTGCTATAGAGATCAAAGCACTATTTGCAAAATAATGTACATATTTGTCCTCATTTTTGGATAAACATCCTCCTTTTTTTTTTAAGGTAGTGCTCAATAAATTCTTACCCTCCTGTGGCTGTACTGCAAATCCCTCCCTTTCATTCAAGGTCTGTGTACTAACCTGGATATTGCTGTCAGAGCTTACCAGGGATTTATAGAAGGCCACATTACACTGCTACACAGCTGCAGTTTCTAATTTCATTTACACATCACAAAGTCCCTCGTGCTAAAGAGCAGCACAAAGAACTAGAGGCCAAATCTGGTCACTGAACCTAATGTTTATCTTTTGCTAATTATTTTCAAATGACATGTAATGGAAATAATTTATTTGTTGGCCTATTTTTGTCTCATTAGCAACACTTGTAATTTCAATTAGGTTAATTACGTGAAGTCCCACCAAGCAGGCAGCCTCAATCTCTTATTCCTTGAGAATTTTCCTCCTTCTCTGATGAGTCAAGCAGAGCTTTTGGTGTTGGGGTAGGGGGGGTTTTGGGTGGGGGATGATGACAGTTGTTTTATTAAACAGAGGGATTTGCTAAAGCCTGGTGGGACCAATTCAGCCATCAAATGAGAAATGCAACTGAGAAGAAGGAAAAGGGAAAAGGTGTGAATGGAAAAAATCCGCAGGGGAAGAAATGATGCGAGGGATCACCAAAGAGAGGAAATGTGCTCGTGGTGGCTTCTCTGTGTGAAGGATGCTGTGTCTTACATTAAACCAAAAACTAAGTTTTAGCAACACGTTTTGCTTTAGACTGAGGGCAGAGTGGAACCTGTAGCACAATTTCAGCTCTGACTTGAAAAAAAAAATCTTCCATTCATTTCATTTTCTTCTCTGCATAATCTATAGTGCCTAACATGTTTTGTCCTCTGAATCTGTCCTTGATCAAAGGCCCATTTGGTAAGGATTGCTACTGCATGGGAATGCACCAAAGATCAGGTGGAAAGAGAAGCAAGGGGCTGCCTTGGTCTGCAAGTTCCAAACCCCAGCTGCAGAGCAGAAATAATGATCTCACTGCCTTCCACAGAGCTGTGTGAAGCTCAGCATCACTTTGATATGTGACATTATTGTACGTACACTTAATAAGTAACAAGCACAAATCATTCTGTTAATTCTTAGACAGTGAGCAGATACTTTATTTAGAGTTTTTTTTCAGACTAATACCTGGTATAGCAGGGATTTCACCAAAGCCACCTTCAAATAGGGATTAAAGCAGGAAAGTCTATTTGTGTGCAGTTCTGTAATGAGCGTACAGCTCATTCTGTATTCTAAGGTCACATCTCACACTGGAAACTCTGCAACAGATCTGACAGGATCATGTGATTAAAGCAGCATAATAAGGGTAATAATGTAAAGAATAACAGCCTATTCACTACTCTGGGTGAGTGCAAAAATTTAGTCTTGAACACAAGCCCTGCACGCTGTACAAAAGCCCTTGTTCAAGATATTAAGGATATTAAAGTGTATCTCAACAACTGCTCATTGACTGGGCTCCACAATACACCCAGTTCTGTACAACTCTGCACAAGTACAGCTAAAAGTTTACTTTTGAAAGAAAATGTTGGAACAAAGGCGCATTTATTCCTCTGGCTCTTTTCTTCCACTGTTAAAGCTGTAGCCATGCAAAAATCCAACTGCCTTTATTTTTAATAAGCACTTACGTGGGGATAACTTGGAACTGCTAAGAAACTTCAGACAGCTCTTGGAACAGATGGAAGCTTTACAGAACCTGAACATTGCTAAATACTGTTCCTAATACTGATCTTAATTTTAATTCTCATTTTCATACTAAGCAGGTAAACCTGAATTAATTCTATTCTACTCAGTGACAAATTACCAGGCCAGCACTCTGCTTTTATTTATCTTGAGGTTTTTAACCATTTCTGACTCAAATAACCTCCACTGAAGATTCTGTTTATCTAAGACCTGCATCATTTGACAAAATAAATAATAAGTGATATTTTATCTTAGCAGCTCCTGAAAATTTTCTAAACATTATTAGGATGAGAGGGAAATTCCATTTTCATCTCCCAATCTTGAAACATAACAGCACCATAGGTACAATTATTTGCTTTCTTGATGGTATTTTCTCTTCTGTCACAGTGTTGTGGTAAGTTCAGACACTCAGGAATAAGGAATTAAAAATCCTGAGGAAAATCAGTGATAAAGATTTGGTGAGGGGGAGTATTCTGGAAACATCCCATCCTCTACATGGAACTTCAGCACTGTGGGTGCATCTCAACAGGAAAGGATATCAGTGGATAATCCTTTCTTTGGGATCCATTCCAAATTTACAATATCATCTAACTCAACTTGGAGCAAAACTGTAGCCCTGGGGATCATCTCAGGAGATTTGATTGAAATTCACTTTTCTGGAGAAACTCCTTAGCATTCTTTGGGAATCAAATGTAAGCCAGCCTTATTTTCCACACCTCTCACCTTGTATTTCTCTGTGCTCCTAATAGTCTGCCATCAAATGCTCTACAAAGGAGGAATAACAACTTATACATGGGAATTTTAATTTTGCTAATCCTCAGTTACAGCCCAAAAGACCCAAAATGCTTTATTTGATGCCACTGTATCCTTGCTGAGCTTTTTCAAGGACTGTGCCCTGCAGAATAGAATGGACTTCTAACACATTTGTTAGAAATGTGGTAAATTCCAGGATTTTTCCTCTGTGCTTTGTGGAAATCCATATTCTAGCACGGGGGGACAGGATTGGAGAGTGTTAGCCTTCCTCATTGCCCTGGTTTCAGTGCAACACAGAGTGGTTTCATAGGTGAATTAATGCACTTTTACTCCACTTTGACAAAAGCAGAGCAGCCATCGAGCAAACAAATAATGTGCCAATACTTGTGAAATAGAACTGCCTATTGTACCTCCAACACAAGCACAACAAAAACCAGGAAAGAGGCAACGTGGAACGTCTGGATCAACAGGAGTGAGACCCCTGCACACGTGACCACGTCAGCACAGGCTGGTGCACAAGGTTATCGTGCATCCTTTAAACTATAATGCTCTATTTTTCCTATTACCAATGAACAATAATAAATAAAGCAATAAATGAAAGCAATATCTGCTAGGAACATTATTCTGTCCTGAAAAAATACCCTAAAGTGCATCATTTCTTCATTTTAAAGTCATCCTAACCCCAACTACAAATATAGAGGAACAAAAATTTTTATCCCACAAAATATAAGGAGACATTTGTTCCTTAAACTGATGCTGGCTGGTTCAGGAGAGTCTTAGCTCTGCTAAACATCTGAAATTAAGTTAGGCTCTACAAAAGCTTGGACCAGTTGATTAGGGTGTAGATAAACAGAGATACACAAATACAAAACCAACTAATTCTGATCCTCAGCTCAAAAGCTCCAAGAATATTCCAACATCTCATTTAACGATAAGTTTAGATTTTTAACTGTGCAATTCTTTTTCACTCATGCTTTGCTGGTCTCTTCCTTTCAATAGTAGATGGCTCAACCAGCAGATACAACTAATTCCTGACTCCTGTTGCCACTTGCTCACTTGACCTCAATGATCCCAGACCTCTGAAATGACTATAGAATAAAAAAAAAAAATCCTTTGACTGGCCTTTCATGTGGTCTGAAGTCTGCACATGAGCAGAGATTAATCAATATCTTTCCCAAGCTCATGTCATTAAAATACTGAGCCATTTCTTGCTCTCCTTATCGAAGGTTACTTATTGACACACAAATACTTCCAGCCAGAGATGCTCTTCAAGATGCCTCAGGGTTGATTCACTCGATACTTCTTTTGGTAAGAAATCTTTCAGTGGAATTCTTCATATCATAGGAATTTTAATTATTTTGATAATAGGAATTTCAATTCTTTTGAATTGCATCTGAATAAAATATGTTTGGGTTTTTTTGTCCTTATAACTTCTTAAAGGTTTTATTCTTATTTCAATGAGGCTTAAAACTTTCCCATTATCTGGTGTTCCGACACTGAACTTCTGAAAAATGTTAAATGGTTTTAACAATGCCAAATAAATGCATTCTCACAAAAACATACACAAAAGCAGTAATTTTTAATGGTATTATTATGTAAAAACATCACACTACTCATCAACATTTTAAGAGCTCATTGAAATAATGAAGTGGCTCCAGTGGTTTCCATTAAAAGGTTTATAAATAATATCTGCTGTTTGCTGCCTTAGGAGAGCATAGCTGGGTAATAATTGAAATGTCAATACATCTTCCTTGTGAAAGTTTCTACTTCTGAAAGCAGCATCTGGCTTCCCGTAGGAAAAACATGGAATTCCCACCTGTAGGAAAAATGTGGAATTCCCACCTCATGCTCCTGCCTCGTGATTCAAACAGTGCAGCAAAGCAGTTCTTGTCATTCCAACTCAATAGTCCCTCCAATAGTAAATAAAACCATATGTAAAGAAAAGAACTCTGTTTCACAGTCACGCACGTAAATACAATCTCTTTAAAGACACACACAAAACTTCAGAGCCCTTTTGCCTGATTTCTCTTCCCTTTGTCATTTGGAATCAATGGCAATCTAAGAAAGGGGGAACAAACAAGGCAAAGTATAACTCAGATAGAAGCTGCTCCAACAGCATAATAAGAAATGATGAAGTGTCTGGTCCATCACCTCTATTGTTGTGAGCAGGCTCTTCATTACGCTGAAATCTTTCCTTACAAAGAGTTTCCAGTTACATAACGGGATTTTTCATGAACAATTTAGGAGCTGATGTTGTGGAGGAAAAGCAGAGCTTTCAGATGCTGCCGTCTCTGGCTGTTTCTGAGGCACCTTCTCATTTTCATCAAGCTCGTTCTCCTTCAGAGCCCCTTGGCCACCTATGGAATCTTACTGTTTATGGAACTGGAATGGTAACTGTTTCCTGTCAGAGACACAGAGATGAGGAAAAATTCTGGGATGGAAATTTCCACAGCAAATCTGAGAGAGTAGGAAAGGAAAGAAGTTTAATCCCATACACCAAGCTGCCTTGCTCTCCCATCAGGGTCCTCTGCACCCAGATGAATGGTGAGGATTTTTGTGGTAAAAACACATTGTCCTTCATCCTCCTCAGCTCCTCCTCTTTGCCCAACTGACCCAAAGTTCTGTGTGCTCCTATTGAAGAGTTTATGAATTCTTACTTTTTACCCCTTTCTCCTGGATCCAAATCTCTCAGGTGCCGATGAGTCAGAGGACATCCTGAAGGAAAGGCAGTGAGAGGTTTTTGCTATGAAAACCAGGTCTGGTTGAAGTCTTCTTCATTCTCAGACATGCTGAGCAGATAAGGGCATCTTGTTCCCTGAAAACTGATGAGATTTTTTGAAATATGCCAAAACGAAGTACCCTGTGTTTTTTTGACACCTAATCAAAGTTGCACATCAAAGTCTGTGAAGGAGAGGAATACATAAGGAGGAGAAAGAGGGTTTATTATTTAATAGGGTATAAAACTCTCCTAAGTCTTTTTCTACATCCAAATCTGTCAGATGGTTTTAAGACTGAGATCTTCAGTGGCTGATGTCCTGATCAAAATTTCAGAATGGCATTTAAACATGAATGTCTGCAATGCCATAACACAGAGATCACTCAGGTCTGCTATTATTGCTGCATTTCTGTTCTCTGAGTGGGATTCATAACAGGAAAAGTTGTAACAGAAAAATTCATCAGAACCCAGCACACTGGTGTGAGTCCAGTCCTCACTGCAGTTGATTAGACAAAAATTTGGTTTCGAGTATTCTCATGCAAATTTCCTCTGCATGAAAGAGTTTTCAATGAATGTAAATTTGGCACTGCCATCCGTGTAAGTGGCCTGAAATGGATCTTCCCCACCTAGAAAACAGATGGCACCACAATGGCACGGGTGGGAATGGAGAAGAAAGGAAAACAAGAATGCAAAAGAGATTTGGGTAGAAAACTGGGGATTCAAAGACAGGCAGGAGCCCTTGGCAAACAGAGTTTGGCGTTTGAGGCCAAGGCACGGGAAAGCAGGGAATTTGTGCTGCAGCACAACCCCAGGGCTGGGACTGCACAGGAACAGCTTCCAGGTGCTCCCACACACACCGGGCACACCTTGAGCTGCTCCCAGCACATCCCACACCCACCTCTCCTCCACCCCTGCTCCCGGGCTGGACTGTGGGACCACAGGGCAGTGCCTCACACAGGGATCACCCCAGGACCTGCAGACATGCACAAGACACCACAGCCCACACTGGCAAAGGTCCCTTCTCTTCAAAGCTAAACGTGCAGGAGCTGGGTTTGGATCATCTGGCAAATGTGTCTGGATGTATCCTAAAAAGTGATGCTCCCTGATTCCCACTGACCCTCTCTTCTGCACTCACGCTGACAGAGAAGGGTTCTAACAGAGGGAGCTGCACCCAGATCTAAACAAAATTGTAATTAGTTCAATGGCTTTATCTATAAATTACTACTGAAAATGTTAGGACAATCAATGAAACATATTCCAACTTTTTATTTTTAAGTAATGTATATTTTTTTCCTCCTCCAAACTAATTAGGCTGGCAATCCATGCTGCAAAATACAGCTGTTTTCCTGACACCTCCGAGTTCAGCTAACTCTGAACTCCACTTCATTGAACCCTGTCCACACTTGTTTCAATGGCAACAGACTGCAAACACAGAAAAATACCCGCTTTAATTAACTTTTACTCCTTTCCAGGGGGTGTTGAAAGAAAACCAAGAGCTATTACAGAGACAGAGTGAGCGAGCCTTCCAGGCAGTGAAGGCTATTACATTCAATTGTTTGGCAACACTTCTATTCAAGACTAACAATTTCAGAGACTTATGTTCTTAACAGAGCAGGCTAAAACTCTTCTGATGAACAATTTGCCATCAAAAACTGCTGATTTTCTGGATCAAAACGTTCTTTGGGAATGTTTATTCCACTAAAACTTGTGACGAGCAGGCGGGCTGGCTGGAGGGCTGGCAGCTTGGCTTGGAAGGCTGCCTGGAGCCAGGCTGGCAGGGAGAGGCAGGCTGCCTGCCCAGCGTGTCCCTGCCCAGTGCTGCTCCCCCCTCTCTCAGGTCAGCCACATTATGCATTATAATCATTTTTATTAGCGAATTTGTCAACATTTCTAAGCAGCAAACACAATAGTTCGATGCAGCACGTTTCAAAATGTACTTCAGTAGGTTTGGCATGAAGATTCTCTTTTTTTTTTTTTTTTAAAGTAGCTTAAATATTTTCTTGTGTGAGATATTTATATTTTTGTTCCAATTCAAAGCAATAATAAAAAAACCCAAGTGAAACACTGAAGCTTCTTCAGAATAGGAGCTCCTGGTTTCAACCCCACAAACAACTCCATGTTCCCAAACAAAAGGCATACAAAGCTATGGTCTTTCTACAGACAGAATTTGAAGACAGTTGCTGCACAACAGTACCTTTATTTTTCCAATAATGCAAGGAATTTATTAATTTGAATTAATAAATCAGAATTAATTTAGCTTAAGAATTTATGGCAAGGGTTACTCTCTTTTCTCATTCATTCTAAGCTGATTCATTATTTTAAAAAGTGAACTGTTACCTTTAAAATTACCACAGCTGACATTGGCAGGATTTGGAAAACCCAAATTCAGGTTGGGGAGTTAAAAGGCCTTTGTTTCTACTTCATATTATCTCCATTATTTAATTATACTCTCAGGAGCAAACTTCCATCTCCAAAATCCTGACAACACTTAAAAGTACAAAAATTATAACTTAAATTCATGAAGAACTTGTAGAGGTTCCCGTAGAATAATCACTCTTAAAATTTCTAACGAACTAAGAGAGGTTACTCCATTACGGCTTAATTTTTTTTGCAAACTTTCAGGGAAAGTCTGTATTTTATTTTATTTTAATTTGTTTTTTGGCACTGGAGCCACACTCCTATGTAGGTTTTGGACATTCCCTCATTTGAGATGTATTTCAGCTTTATTGTTCTGTACAGGCCAGAGCCACAAACACACAGAACAGAACCCAGAGAATTCACAGATTTTCTACCCAAGATATTTTACACCACTGGTTAACTCTTTCTGCCAGAAATAAAACATCTTTTACCAATTTGACACCACCATTATGAGCATCCCCAAAACATCCAGCAGCAGCAGTAGAAACCTGGATTTGAAGAACTAAAAGTTGATTTAGAACTGATAAACATCTGTTTGCTTGGGGCTTTTTCTCTCCTGAAAACCCCTGGTTTCCATAATCTCCTGAAGTCACTGCTTGTGTTCAGAGCATTTCAAAATAACTTTTCCCTTTCCCCACGCAGCAGCTTTGCTCGCTGTGTTGCAAACACTAAATTTAGCAGCTATGAACTCACGTTGGGATGGAAAGGTGACACAGGCACAGTGACGCCAGCAGGACATATAGATTAGGGAGTATTTATAGACCAAAAAAACCCAATAAACCTTTGCCAATATTGCCTGACCCACAAGGGAAGGACAAACCTGAAATTTCTTTGTCTACGTGCTATTTCCACATATAAACTGAAATAAATTCTACCCCTACAGTACCCAATTACCATGGAAAATACAACATGTACTGCTGATGTGGTGGTTCTGCTGGGTGAGAAATTTTGAAAACATCAGGAATAACAGAAATAAAACACCTACTTGACAGAACTCCCATTGCAGGGAGTGATGTTGGTGATTGACACAAGGATTTTTCACACAGTTCAACTTAGAGCCATAAAAATTACAAGAGAAAGAACTCCTAAATTAGGTATTTAAGCCTGCAGGTAAAAAGGTAAATATTCTATTCCCTCTAAGTGTCACCTTCCTTTGAGTCAATACCAACTCAAGCTTCCTATCACAACTGTATTGTTTTATAAAATAAAGCCAGTTCTGGAGTTAATCACAACCGGGCTTTCAAAACCTGAAGAAGAAGTGTCATGAACATTTCAAATACTGAAAGATTCCATAAAACCCAGTTTGTGTTGGCTTTCCACCGCTTAGTTATCCTTCATTTACCCATAGGAACTGATGTGTAACTTTACTGGGCACTATTCAACAGCTTCCACAGGATGCAAACGCTAAACCTCAGCTCTCTGTTTTCATTCAGGACAACAGGGCAGGACCCTCCAGTCATTCCACCTTGTTCCCAGGTGTGTCACCCCAGCAGAGGGGCTCCTGAATCCCACCTGGGCAGATAAAGAACAAGGTTCTGGTCAGGAAACCAAAACCCAACGGAGTTGTTCTCCAAACCTTCCAGTGGAGCACGACATGGCCAATGTCTGCTTTGTGAATGAAGTTCAACCAGAATTACAGGGTGAGGTCTCAATCTTTCATGTGAGGTTTTGCTTCAGGTTTAACCTTGGCAGTACAGAAAGAAGCCATGGCAGAGGTGACACCTTCTCACTGGTGGGGACTTTTGCTCAGGCAGATACAGGATTCCTCCAAAGCACTAGAAGGCCAAATCCTCCTTTCTTCACCCATGAGAGCGAAGAGATGACATTTGAGATTCTTGGGCTAAAGAAAGCAGAATTTACCTAGCAGCACCCACTTTAAAAGCTGCTAAGGTTTTCCTCCTCCCCACTCCATCCCTCAGAGCCTTTTTTCACCGAAGGATCTTCAGCCTCCTGCAGCAAAACCTCACTTGATCTAAATCACCCTAGTCCATACAAACATCACCTCAGCTCATTTAAATCACAGTCCATGTGATTTAATTTCATAGCCCATATAAGCAAATAGGGTTTTGAACTTGATATCAAGTGCAGATCTGCCGCAAAACTTACCTCAGCTTTAAATCTTGTCCTGGAAAACTCAGGAATGATTTGGAAAGTTCGTTAGATCAAGGTGTCTAACAATGCTCCATAAGCTTAAAATTCTGTTCTTTGCAAAACAATTTCCAGTCATAAGTAGAGTTTGACAATGACCTTTGGTGAGAAGAGCTCATGATAACTCCATTGGCTGAGTTATATGGAAGATTCCCCTGCAGCTTTAAAAATGTGGGATTTCTGCCCCTGTACACCGTGAGTAGAAGAGCTACAGAGCGTTTTTAAGTGTTGGGAATAACATGAAAGAAACAAAACCAATCAGATTTAGCACCCAGGGCAGCCCACGGGGCAGTGCCAGGTTTCAGAACTCAAACAATGAACTTCCTGTAGAATTTTACTGATTAAACTGCACAGGGAGCTCTTGTGGGTCTCCATCTTCTCTTAATCAAATATAAGTTTTACTGGCTCATTACTGCCAATTAGGAAAGATTTGCCTTTAAAAATTTATTGGATGCTGATGGAGAACAACACAAACTCTTACAAAGCACAATATTAATTAGATGTCAGACTCTTGAGTAAACGCTGAGAATGCATAAACAAAAGTAAATATTCAAGTTTTCCATCCATTGTGTTAGATCATCAGAGAAGACTTTGCTTATCACTGAGGAAGCATTTTCTTTAACCCACAGGTTCAGGGCTCTTACCTGAACACCTTTCTGTAGGAAGCAAGGAGAACAGGGGGGACTCAGGGGACTCCCCTGAATTGCTGGAGTCACCCCCTTTTAAAATCAACCTCTAATCAAACCTCACCCAGAATCACGGAATCATAGACTCATGGAATGGTTTGGATTAGATTTGGATGAGCTTAAAGCTCATTCCACTCCAGCCCCCTGCCATGGGCAGGGACACCTCCCACTGTCCCAGGCTGCTCCAAGCCCCAGTGTCCAACCTGGCCTTGGGCACTGCCAGGGATCCAGGGGCAGCCACAGCTTCTCTGGGCACCCTGTGCCAGGGCCTGCCCACCCTCCCAGGGAACAATTCCTGCCCAATATCCCATCCAGCCCTGCCCTCTGGCACGGGGAGCCATTCCCCCTTGCCCTGTGCCCCTTTGCTTGCTCTTGTAAGAGTCCCTCGCTTGCCTGGCACTGTGTGTTTATCTGATTACAGCTGCCTCACTTCCCCTGTCCTAAGAGGAAACACCCACATTAAAATACCTGTAACCCTAAAATGCCTTTAAGGCAGCTCTTGCTCTTTTGTGTTCACCTGAACAAGCTTCACTGTCCCATTAGCAGCATTGTTTCATTTTCTAATGGTGTTTCTTCAACGGAGGACTTTTTGCTGCTGTTGAGTTTGCTTTGGTTTAAAAAACAAAAAGAACCCAAAACCAGTTACAGTTATGACTAAATATCATTAAACTGCTCTTGTATCTGGCATTTAAAATGCTTGGGTTAACATAAAGTGTGACCTGTGGAAGCTCTTTCCATCTGAAGGACCCCCAGAGTTCACAGCTCAGGCTTTTAACACACAAATCTCAACCCCCACATAGAATTATTTTATTTATACATCACCTAAAATGCACCTTTGGCATTTTAGACTGGATTTTATTGCTGTCTAACATACAGTAATAGAAACAGCTGACCAATTAGCTCCTAGATAACTGGAGGAAAAAACTTCACTTTTTTTTTTTTCCCACCCGAGCATCTTTTAATTCCCCCACTGCTCCCCAGTCCATGACTTTTAGAAGTCCCATTAAAAGGAATAACTCAAGAACTCTCTGAGAATCCATTTTCCATGGTGGAAAAAAAAAATCCCTATTTTTAAAAATCAGTTTTGAAAAAAGATAACCTAGAAATGTAGTTATGGACACCACCTTTGCCTGTAAAATTCTTCGGGCTCAGGGAGAATATCCAGGCAGAAGCAAAGCCCAGAACAAGGAGCAGCCCAGCAGATAGGTTAGGACATGACCACGCTTCCTGGAAGGAATTAGCAGCAGCATTCTAACACTTGAAGCCTCAATCAGTGGGTTTATTGACTTTCTGTGGCTTTTATTATCTGCCTTTTCACTGACAGATAAATGAAATTAAAGGCTTATTTTATCTTGATGTAGAATAAAAACAATTTAGGGCTTATCAGAAATCTTGGTTTACGGCCATCAAGTATTCTCTGAATTAGATGTTGACAGGATGGTGTGAGTATTACTTATTGTCTTTATACTTTTTAAAGCTAGCTCTTTCTACAAAAATATTGTCATAAATCAAAAAACCAAAGCAAAATAATAATAATTTAAAAATCCAAATTCTCTCTCTCCATATATGCTTAATCTGCATCCTCAAATCCTTGCTGGAAAAAAGATAATTAAATCTTCCTAACTTAGAAAAGCAGTGCCAATAAGGTTGATGAACACGTGTGCAGATGTGTAGTTCTTGTTCATAAGGGCCATTTCCAAAGGCAAATCCATGCCCTGGGCTGCACCAAGGAGCTTCTTTCCCTTATCCAACATCATCCTCCTCCCAATATTAGTGACAAGTCATACAAAGATTCCTGGCTACATTAAAGGGCTTCTCAAGAGCAGCCCACAATTTATAAGAACATTAAGCTGAGCTTTAGAGTGTTTGTGGAGTGCAAATGCAAATGGAGCTGTTGCTAATGTCCCATATTTCAGCTGGCAGCCCCAGCCCATGAATTTCCTGTGCAACACAGACGCTCTGCGCTAATGAAAATGAGGCAGAGGAAGCTCATAAGTCTTTTGTTTGTGTTCTAGCACGAAACCAACTCTCAGCATTTGCAAAACCCCCAGAAGCACAGCTACTAAGATGTATTTATTATCAAGGAGTGTTATTTGTTCCATAATTTAAAACTGAAGCTGTGTTTCTAAGGGCAAACCCCGTTTTTTCAGTGGTTGCCTCCTCTGCCACAGCTCCCTCTAAAAGAGAATCTGTTTCTCTGAAGTGTCACATCCCACAGCACAGTCGGGATGAAAACCTTCCTGACATTCCTAGGAAAAATGGAAAAAGCAAAGAAAGGGGTGAAAATCCCTACTAAAAGGTTTCTTAGCTACATAAAAAATAATATACATGGCCTGGAAAACCTTATGTGTCTGTACAAATCCTTCTGTACAACTCCAGCCCTTCTCAGGTGCACCTGGAGCTCCAAGGAAAAGACTTTCTCTTACTGAAACATTAACATTAACATTAATGGAGAATTAGGGGCTGAACAAAACGGGCTGCAAAGGGTAGGGATTCAACTGCCCCCAGATTCATGGCAGCAAGGAAGGCTAATCTGATTACCTTGACCATTTTGAGGGTTTTATTATTTTTTAATTCCCTTTCAAGCAAAGACTGTTCCATTGAGTAGTAGCTGGAAATTCAAAAATTACATGAGAAAGAATCTCTTATGTCCATAGGAACACCCAGCTCTGGCTGCAGATGCGTCCCCCCACACTCCCTGGGATTTGTCCTCAGAGGCTTTGGACAGGCTTTAAATAGCAGAAGCAAGATTGTCCTCCCAATCAATTTTAGCTTCAAAATTTTCCCCAGCTCCCTGGCTACTCTGCCTAATCAGCACCCTGAGTCAGGCTGGTGATTCAGTTCATACCTCCCAGGGTACAGGAGAGAAAGCTCTGTTGTGGAATCAGGGATGGATACGCATTTCTAAGGAGTTTATATCAAGAAGGAAAAAACTGTCATACTTTAAGCCATCCTTTGATGAATTTATTCTCCAAGCACTCAGTAAATTTATCTGGCCTTCCTGTTAATTTTGTCAAACAATATTTTCGTCTGACAATGGCTTTGCTGTACTGTTTATTTCATCCTCTGGAGTCAAATCTTGTGATCTTCCTGCAGAAAAGTCTCATATGGGATTCTGAGAGTGTTTGTCCCTACAAGCATTCCAGAATTCTAGTTAAAATAAAAAGAGAAGCTGCATCACAAACATTACCATAGAAACAAACTGCCACAGACAGAGTTATTAGTGAGAATGAAAAGTAAAAGCTAATTCATAAAGATAACTCCCAGCCTTCAGTCTGTAACAGACACAATTCTAATAGAATAGAAACAGGTTTTATTAAGCACTGAACAAACCATCAAAATAATTTTACTGTGTCCTCTGTTTAAACAGGGGCCACTGTAATTGAGATGAAGCTCAAATAAAGAGCCTGACTCTGCAACCTTCATAGACATTCAGGAACACTCTCCTGCTTGAATCTGTCACATCTTTTCATACCAGCCCCGATTTCCTTTTGCCCAACCACCCCATCTTTGTCTCCATGGCCTCCTGTCCATACACCGCAAATGAAAATGTGATCTCACTAAGTCACCAGGACTAGGAGCAGCAGACCTTATCTAGAAGCCATTTTTCAGCAAGGCAGCACTGTGCTCTCTTTGTTTTAATCTCCTTTGGTATATTAAAAAGTATCCTGCTTTCCTCAAGGAGGAGAAACAACTCCTACCCCATAACTGCCTCAGATGCAGACGTGTCCAAACTAAGGGCACAGGAACTGTGATGGAGCTTTGTCCTCCCTCCTTGCAGTTGTTGTTCCCCTCTGCAGCTTCGCAGAAACAACAGCTCAAAGGAAGAACTGTGAGTGAGACCCAGACTAAATTCTGCTCATGTTTCAGATTGTGCACAGCCTTGAACATCCCCAGGATTCCGTACATTCATCCTAATAATCCACTTTCCCCTGAGCCTTGCTGCAAATTCCGGGAAGCTCCACATTCCCAGTCCTCTGCAGAGGCTTTACTTTATTTCTTCAGCATCCTGCTGTTGAGCTCGATGTTCATGTGCTGATAACTGATTTCCAAACCCATCAAATGATGATTTTTTTTTCTTATAACTGGGCCTTCAAGGCTTGCATCTCCACACTAAGCTACTGTCTTGGTGAGACTAAGATAACATCTTTAAAAATCAGAACAAAACAAATCCAGAACAGAGAAATGTCCTCCATTTACTTTTATTTGCACTGACAAAGTCAATTTTAACTTGAGAATGAACATTTGAAAGAGTCTCTAATGGGCCAGAAAGTTCAGCTGTGGATTGGATTTCTCTGAATGCATTAGATACATAGAGGTTCATATATAAGAGATATATAATATAGATTTACCACGTCTTAAGTATTAAATTACTTCAAATCATTGGCAAAAACCAATCAACTTCTCAATAACAGCAGAACTAAAAAATCTCTCTGATTTCAGAGCTCTGGTGGACAAATCTTTCTGTTCTCGCTCCAATGCTGAACAAGTGTATGCATTCTCCAGTTTTATCATTGAAGAGAGGAAAAAAATATGAAGAAACCAAGGAGAAATACGCACTATTTTCTACTTTTGGAAAAGGTAATTCTTCAATCTTGAACACTTCAAATTTGCATTTGTACTTAAATCTTCTATTATTGGAGATTCTTTTCAAATAATGCTTGTTTGGAACAAGCAGGTTTCAAAAGAAGGGCAAAATGAAGGGCTATTTATAACGGTCCCAATTTCATCCCACAACAGCCCCCCTCAACACGTAATCCCTCAAACATTGTCATTTCAAGATGCTCTTAAATATGAACAGGGAGAGGCAAAAGCCCTTGTAGCCTATTTTTTGAGCATATCCAAGAAACAAGCAAAGATAAATGCAGACAGAGGAGAAGCTTTTCATTTTTTACTCCCCCACCAGCCCCTGGTTTGATCATGATTGTACCAGAAGACAACACCCTGTAAACCAGACTTTATTTGGAGAGCCTGCAAGTTCAGGACGTTTTGGAAAAAGAGAGGCAACTGAAGCCCTGACTCTTCAAAGCTTTCTCCAGACCGGCTCTTTTAGTAGCTCCTGCTACGTGAAGTTATAAACAGAGAGGAGTTCCCCAAGCCCTTTATTGAAGCAACATTTCCACAGTGATTTAAAAAGAAAATAAAAATAAAAATCACAAAAGTTCCCAAATAAAACACAGATGTGCAATACCCAAATTCTTGTAGAGTCTTGAAGTGCCTGGGAATGAAATTTTTATCGCTCTCCATAAGATCTTGTATAAAGTTGCTGGCTTCTGCAGGGGACGCAGTTAGAACTTTCTCCCCCTCGTGCTGAGAGCACAGCAGTGGAAACCTCGAGGGCTGGGACAGAGAACTGCCCTGCCCAGACCCTGTTTGCAAGTGCCCAGAGATCTCCCTCATCATCAAGCCTCTAAAACTGAAACAGCAAACAGAAAAAAATACATGTATGAAGGAATGAGAACAGGATAAAGGTGATGCTTTTGTGATGAAACTCATATTTATGCTGGAGATGTGTGAAGCACCACAGAATAATGATTTTTTTTTTTTCCTTTTGCTTCATAGCTATGCATATTCATATATTTAAAATCCGAGCAAACTGAGCAACAACCGGATAGTTAAAGAGGATCAGTGTTCACTGAGCAAGAACAGTTTGAGATCTTTGGATAGGGCTGGATTGCAGCAGCCAGGCTGCTGGACATCTGACACAGCAAGTGCTCCTTGATGTGCTAACTTGGGATGGAATTACAGCTGGATATTCCCTCTGCTGGGTTAGACTCACCCCAGCCCTGACAGACAGGCCCTGTCCCCTCTCTGCCCCGTCTCCACTCTGGGGTGGTACAGAGGGAGCAGCACCACCCGAGGGGGACACCTTGGAGACCAAAATCAACCCAGCTCTGGAGAAAAAAATATAAATATCAATGCCAGGGCCTGCTCTTCACAAGCTGGGGAGCCCCCAGCACAGCAGTGCTTTAGTCCCACCGAGATCAGCAGTTCAGAGAGCCCAGCTTTCCTCATTTCTTTGAAAAAAAGGAAGTGGGGAAAGAGAACAGGAAAAAACCCCAACTTTCTGATTTCTTACCATGCTGCCAAGGAATCTTTAATGGCTAAATGTTGAGTTTGTTCTCTGTGCCACAGTGCTCTCCCCACACTCACCTTCCTTTAAAAAGCTGGGAAACACAATTATATTACTATTTCTTAAGACTTTAAGTCACAGAAGGAAACTCACATCAAAGTTTCACAAATCCATACGATATTTTGAACAAAACCCTCAGATTTTACGCTGTTCCTTCTCATTTATGTTGTCAGATGCAGCGTGGCATTAGGCTTAAAAGCCAGACAGCACAGGCAGCACAGGAAACAAGAAGAGCAATTAAATTCTGTGTGTTTACAAGTGAAAGTCTGCTGTAAATAACCATGTCAAGCTGATCTTGCTGTGGGTAGGTCTGAATATTGAGAACTAACTGGAAGGAATGGCAATCAGCAACAGCCTGCACAGGGCACAGCTGGAACGAGAGAAAAGTAGATTTAGCCAAAGTGGGGTATGCAGAAAAAGAATAAAAAAGATAAAAACAACGAAAAATAAAGAAACACTGATAAACTGGATTGGGGGAGGTAGAAGGTGATGGGGCAAGAGAAGAGATCACAATTCTGTGTTTTTCCTGCTGCTCTGGAGTTCCTCTACATTTTCTGATATTCTGCAAGTGTTTGCTTCCTCATTTTTCAAGTCACAGGCAGCAGACTGCTTCACACTACCAGCACTGACCCTGGAATAGCCAGGCTGGGGGAACTCCCAGCTCCACCAAGCCTTTTAATCTCCAATGGAATTAAAACTGTGCATACAACCCGCAAGGCCTGAGGAACAAGAGCAAAGCAAGGCCACCACTCCTTTGCCCTGCACGGAGCTGGATGATTCCCACAGGGCTATGGGGTATTTCCTCCTTAGGCTCCTCATCCAGAGCTACTCCTTCCTCCCAAGCTATGTCCAGTGATGAAGACCCTGTTACTTGCCAGCAGCCAGCACCCCAGCAGTGGGAACGCGTCAGGATGTAAATGTGGACGTATGTCAGTGTGTAATCCCGACAGGATTCCTCTGAGATCCTCAGGGACAAGTCCCAGCATTGTTAAATCCAATCTTTCTGTCATTCTCATTCCTCTCTCTAATGCCCTCCCTTTGGAGAAGAGAGCATCTGATCAGGGATGAGAGTGGCCTTTTTAAGGGTACGGAAAATATAAAGTAATGTGAAATAAACAGTGCCAAAGAGGAGCCAGACTGCAAGTTCTCTACTGTTAGTCTAGTTTGGCATTTAGCGATAATGCAATAACACAAACAGCAGCATTCATTACTAAATGTTTTCTCGGTAGAGTCATTTAAAATGATCACTTTTTACTTTTTTTTTCTTTAATACTCATAAAGGCTTTCACAGCATAAAAACCCCTCCAGTTCTACTCAAATCTTACACTGCCTGATAAAAAAATCTCACCATGAGAGAAAGCTGGCCATAGCTCATTCTCTAATCATTCCCTGGCATTAAGAGTTGTGAGAAATCAATTACAATCACTATTAAATAAGGGGTCACCATCAGTATGCTCAAAGCCTTGACAGAAATGTGTAAAGAGCTCAATTGTTAAATATAATTTCACAAGGATATCTTTCCCATGATCTGGATAAATGTGGGAAGCTGAAGGGGGAAGGAAAATAATTGCTATATGGAAGTGTAAAATGATGAATAAAAATTAGGTTTATTTAACAATACCCAGCATGGCATCACCCCTGCAATTGAGGTATTGCCCACAGCTGAACAGGGAAGAGCACCGGAAGCTTTGATGTCACTCTGATGACGTTGCAAATACAAACAATCCAGCGATTTTGAAGTCCAGCATAAACACCAAAGAGTGTTTAAAGCATCACACGGTTTTGGCTGATTCGGCTTCATGGGGAAGGGTCCATTTGGCCATTTAAACTTGAGCTTTTATTTTCTAAAGCTTCACTAAAATAGACACTGTTTTTATACTATAATTACACACATATCCACTGCTGCTGAATAAAAAAGGCAACTGAAAACTACGAAACAACTGTGTCCTTTTCCCTCTCCCCACCCTCCCTCCTCACCCTCTGTCTCATGTTACATTTGCTCTTAAATCTCCTCATAGAAGTCAGGCTCTAGTCTTCTACCCTCTGGAATAGTCACCATAAAATCCATATGATTTCACTGGTAAATTCTGGTTTAGTTCATCCTACTGTTCACAAAACCCTTAAGGAAAAGCCATCCGACAATAATTCTTCAACACAAAACTGTGCCAGGTGCCAACAGTGCCAACACTAGGAAAATAAATCAGGTTATTTCAATACCCATCTCAGATTTTTGCTGATATTCTACTAGAAATTTGAAGTCTTGAATCTGCCTGCATCCAAGAATGCACCTTCAAAAGTAAACAACAAAACCCAAGGAATTCTAAAGAAATGAAACCCAAGGGCTTTATTTGACTTCAAAGTTTTTTCCACCATACCATGTGAAGTGTTGGCAGATGTCGATTTTGGGGTGTTTTGGGCTTGGTTTTAGATTTCCAGCTGTGTACAGAGATTATGAACTGAGCCAGCAGCAAAAAAAGAAGCCACCTATTTTAAGGAACAGGAATTCCCTGTATATCTGCAGTGTCAGCTGACCCACAGGGACCATGAGAAAGCCTGGATCATAGGTGTGGTTCCTTTTTCTGCCACCAGAGTAAATATTTTTCTTCAGTATCTGCCCCAATACATCCAGACTGAGCGTTTCCCCCCTCCTGGTGTTATACTGATGCCAGAGCTCACACACACAGCTCCTGCCCAAACCCAAGTCCTCACTTTTTCAAGGCATTCTCTGAAATGAAATCACAGTTCATAACAACCTAAAGGTACTTTCTCATACTCTTAAACGACAGAAATACTTCCCTCAGCTCTGCCACTCCACTCCCACGTACATTCTTGATGTCTTAGTTACAACTTCATTTATAGAAGAGCCCACCCTCCAAAGATGGCAATTTAATTGTGACTAGCAGCACCAAACGTCTCCTGGGAAAAGCAGGACTGAACCAGCAGACGCTGTCCTTCCCTTGAATTCCGGCCCTTGAACAATCAGGATCTGGAAGGACTAATCCTTACAAGCTCCTCCTGCACGAAGGAACAGCAGAACATTCCTGTGCTGGTTGGAACCTCGGGGTGGAGGCTTTGTTTGGTTTTATTCAGCGTGTGACAGCCACGGGGGCAGGTGAAATGTTCTGTGCAACAAGAGGCACCAGGTGAAGGAGGAGGCAGGGGAAAGATGCCACCAGAGCCACCCCTAAAGCACTTGGTTTATCTGGATTTCTTTCCAGCCATCTGTATCTCATCTTTACAGACAAGAATTGTCTCATCTGCCCTTGACGAGACATAAATTAAGACACGCTGCAAACACAGATTCTATTTAAACAATGGCAGAGATTCTCATTTCAAAGGACGTTCCAAAGCCATTCTCCCTCACAAAACATTAGCATATGCTTCTTAAGTGCTCCTGAAATAAAATTTGTATCACTACAGTCACATGGCGTTACTCTGCCTGCAAAAGCTGCTCTCAGCTGCCTCTGAGTTAAGGCTTGAATCAGAATTTCCTTGCTGCAAATGTTTTCTCTCTAGGGTGGATAATTTTACCTCTCGCTCCTCCCAAAAACTACAAGACAATCTAAAAACAACCTCCACTCCTGTTTGTTTTCCGAGAATCTCTTTTACACCAGCCCTCCTCTCGAACAGAAAAGCAGCATAAATCCCATAAACAGAGGAGAACAAAATTCCTGGGTTCTTCTCAACCAATAAATACAAGGTTTGATTTTTAATTGACCTAAAGAATAGTATTATTTTTAGCATGCTTATTAAAAGCAATGACTTAGCAGAACAAAAATGAAGGAATTACGTGCACATTATATTTTTTGTTTACAAGCCCTAATTAATACCAGTAAATCTTGACAAGTTATTGTGTCTCAGCGTGCAGAGTTCCTGACCTTGACCCCACAATGTCAGAACCACCATCTCCAGAAGTAGGTGAGCTCTTGTATTTGGCTTTAAATTACCCAATGTTTCACCTTCCCAGGACACAGCTGGCTTGATTAAATACAGGTATTCATATTCAGAATATTACTTTAAGAGGCAGAGGTAAACCCAACCATTTCTATACTCTCAGATCAGTCTCTCTTCTACTGAAATTCCAATAATAGCTCATGTGGGCTTCAATTAAACTTCTATTTCCCCATCAGCTCTTTAGGAGAGATCCTGTTTTCATGCATTGTAGAATTATGCACCTATAATTAATTTAAATCTTAAATAAATAGGCTTAATTTCAGAGTCTCAAAAGAAAGCAAGAACACATTATTTACCACACTGTTCAGCAATAAATGAAGATAAGTTCAGATTCTGGTTACTGATTTAGGACCCTGACAATTCCATAAAAAATAGGATATTCACTTAAAATAGGCAATTTCCCTTGGGTTTTTTTGTGCCAAACATCAATATGGAGTGGACTTGCTACAAAACCAGCAATGCTGAGCAGAGATCCCCCTTGAATTTAGGTTTAATCACACTTGAGTGCTTGAAAAAGTGGCCTTGCTATTTAAATGTGATAAAAAGGAGGGGAACTAGGGGGAAGAAGCAGGTGATAAGTACAAAAGTAGTTAGGACAGCATCCATTTGGGAACGGAAAATCATATTTCTTTAGAAACAAAGTGATTTTGTGCTGCAGAGTCAACCTGGATGGAGGAGTTCTGCAGAAGTCAGAGTTAATAAACAGGAGTCTTTCATTGGGAGGAAGTCACGGAGCCTTCAGAGCTCAAGATGTGAGAACTGTTCCCCTTTACCTGCCACACACCCCACGGATTTCTGCAGATCCAGGCAAGGCTCCTGCATTTCCCGAGCTGCTCCACTGCCAGGGCTCTAATATTGATTAGGGATAAAACTTTGCAAGGACAGCCAGCAGAATGCAGCAAACATAAATCAAATCAGCAGGGCTGCTTCTGATCCAGTGGAAAGACTCCTACCGAGCCCATTTTGCCACTAATAAGGCCCCATGTCAGCCAGACAACTCCTTGATTTATAAAATGGATAAACACATCAAATTCAGTCACTCATGGGGGCACAGCTGCTGCCTCAGCAACATGCACACCTTTCCCATACCAGAATTTGGGGTGATAAACTTACCTTTACACATTGCTTTTCCTAAATAACCATAGTACAAACACCATCAACATCTGGAATATTTAACTGTCATCATGTTGATCCATAAAGTCCCTGGAATACCAAGGTTCAACGTCAAACATACCAGCACAACAAGTGAAGAAGTTTGTTCCAAACTTGACTGCTGAGCAGGGCATGTTTGTGAGGACACTCCAAACAGCAGAACGAAGATCTCAGAGATGCAGGACTGTTCTGGTGTCACAGTGGATGTTCCTGATGAGCAGTTCTCCTCATGAGCACACACAGAACGAGCCCAGAACAGGTGAAGACTCTTCCACACTTCCTAAGTGTCCACTCAGACATACAAACAGCTCTTCCTTTAATGATAATGATCTCGATTCAACAATTTGCAGTTATTTCACAAAAAAAAAAAAAAAAAAAAAAAAAAAAAAAAAAAAACAAAGACACACAAAAAAAAA
>VZTE01004787.1:364077-392114 GCA_013397775.1 Eulacestoma nigropectus
ATTTCAAAAAAAAAAAAAAAAAAAAAAAAAAAATCAAGCAAGGCACCAGAAAGAATAAATTAACTGCTCATCTTGCTGGGAACTTAAATGTCCAAAGCTTTGCCTTTTCTAATCTGGGCTCACCATTTTGCTGTTGAACAACTTAGTTTTTATTTTTGTCCTTTTAGTCCAGATGGATTGCAGGCTTGGCTAACAACATAAACCTGGTTAATCAACTTTCATGCCATATTTATGTTGCAACAGGGAGGTTTTACTGCAGTCTGCAGTTTACCAATGCACACGGTGGAACACAGCCAGTGGTTTATGTACCCTTCAAACTGCAAGCTGCAGCCCACTGTGCCATCAGTGACCCCAAATCTGCTACTGACAACAAGCTCTTGTCTTTGCTGCATACAGATTCAGTTAAATTTAATTAAAACAAAACAAAAATTAAATGTATTAAAAAAAAAAAAGGAAAGCAAAACAAAAAACCCTAAACAAGCGAAACAAACAAACAAACCAGCCCTACCCCTCCAGGAATTATATTTCACTCATGAAAATTATGAATTTTCAAACCTACCCATATTCTCGTGACAGAGAAACCAGTTAAAAGTCAAGAACCGTGTTATTTCCTAATTAATTTGTTTTGGCATCACTGCCCCATTCTTACAGCAAGTTTTTGGCCAAATAAAGAACTCCCTTTTACAGAAGCTGCAGCGTAACCATGACTCTGTTTGTCGTGTTTTGATGGTGCTGCTTTGGTTTTACTGGAGTTATTTTCCCCAGCAAGCAGAACGGCTTGCAAGGCAAAAAAAAAAAAAAACCTGTCAAAACCTGATGTGGCATCCTGTGTTTCCTAAATCACTTGTGGACATTTATAGCAGCAAGGAACTTGGCAATTAAAACTCACATTCTATGGCTGTTCAGAAAAGTCAAGACTCTGATACAAACGACAATTAACAGCCCATATTTGAACCATACCAATTACACAGAGCTGGCAATCAACATTATTACTCATAAATTATAATGGGGAATGTGTTTTGCCTATCATGAGCAAGGAGGAGAGGAAAGAGGAATTACTCATGTTCCAGTTTTGCTGCTCCCCCGTCATCCAGGCCTTGGCACCAGCCCAGTTCCCCAACACTCTAAAGGCCACCCCAGCCGGATTTGACCAATTCAACCCAATCAGTTTCAATACATGAAACCTGGACAGCACCAGCCTCTCCCAAATGGTGGTTTGGGGTTTGTTTTCTTTCCATTTTTTTATTTTTAGCAGGATTTTTAATGTGGTTTAGCATGGGTTTGTGTTTGATTTTCTTTTCTTTTACAATGCAGCTTAGCATAAATCAAATTCCTATGGAGATTCTATGTAGTATATAAATTTGATGGTATTTTGATGAATAACAGTAAAATATTTGAAGGTTTAATGCAGTACAAGGTTATTTATCATAAACCAAATGCAGTTTATTTCATTAGCTTGAAATACAGAGGCAATTGATACCTGCCACTGTAGGCACTGCAGATTTTTCTCCCAGGAAGAAGAATTCTGCCATTCGCAATGATAAAGAAATAAAACTAGAATCTTATTTATAGTTTAAAAATAGTTGTAACATGGGAGGCTATATATTCATAATCAGGACTAAGTATTATTTGCAGGTGTCCTGGATTAATTTGATTTTGAGGAAAATGGGAAGGCACAAAAACCCTACAACTTTGGGGTAGTGGGATCATCTGAATTGCCTGAAAATTTGGAAACTCCAGTGGGCTCCAGCAGCAGGGGTTTAGCAGAGAGCAGACAATTCCAAAGTACTTTTAATCACACGGCTCTCAATTGTGAGAGATACGCTGTTATCTACAAATTGCTTAAACCCCTTCCTACAGCAGCAGTTCTGAAATTTCATTTTCCTATTCTTTTCCTTCCTCCATCAATTTCATATGTTGCACTTTTTAAAGCCAGCTGAGGCCAGGTCACAGTGTCTCACTAGCTAAATATGAAATTTAGAGTATTTTAATGTCACAACAAATTTTGGCCTTTCAGATTTCAAAGAAGATGCACCTGTTTCTACCAAACCAGTCATTTTCATAGCTGGACTACTTTTAGTGTATTATGTTATGTTTCACTTAATACCTTTAAAGTACAATCCAATTGTTTACAAAGCCTTTTAAAAAATTCATGGAAAAAATTGTTTCTTACAGTCCATTCTAAGGAATAAACCTTAGAACCAACCATGCTGCTGGTGCCTCCTTGGAGCAGGTTCTCAGGTTGACACTGCTCAGAACTGCTACACTGCAGTCATTTTGGGGCAGTAATGCAGAGTCTAAACCCTCTGATATAAGCAATAACCATGGAAAGCTTCAAAGGGATGAAAGTAGTGTTGATTTAATCAAGGAGAAAGGTTTGCTTTGCAAAAAATCCTGTGCTGAGCCCAAAGGTGATTTGTTCAGGACACACAGCCTGAGGTACCTGGCTGTAGGTAGAGCCAGGGCTGAAGGCACAGTCTTGGTCCTCTGTTTTAGCTGTGACCTCAAGGAAAGGGAAAAACCTCATCAGAACCAGTGAAAATCTCCACTTCAGCATGTTTGTGTGATTAGTTTAGGACCAAAACAAGAACATTAACCATGCAGTTATTATTAAAACAAAAGGTGCTTTTGTCAGAGTTTGAGTTATGATTCCAGAACAAGTTGGACACCACTTCCACATGGAGCAGCACCTTTGTTCCAGAGTATGAAGCCACACCAGTTCAGCTCCAAATAGGAACAAGACTATTAAATATTTCCCCAAATCCCTTACCTTTCCTGCCAGACACACTATCCTGCTTTACTGTATTTCTGTCTGTCACTGCTTCTTTTTTCCCCCATTGGAGCTCCACCCTTCTGTGTCTCTCTCCTCAAAAACACAACAAAAAAAATCTCTTTTATAATCAAAAGATTTCCACATGATTTCATATTTCCACCTCACAACAAACCTGAGTATTGCTCTCCTCCTTTTGGCATTGGTTAAGCCACTCAGCTCCTTGCACCAAAAAAACTGAATTTGGGCAAACCCGGCCCAAGTCTCATCTCTGTGACAACCTAAATGTTATTAGTGCATCCTTACTAAACTTAGCAGCATAATTGTGGTTCAGCAAGGATTCACCTTCAACTCCAAAAATAAACTTCTTAGATTCATCTTATCCTTGTCTGTGAAAGTGAAAAAATCACCTGCAAGCTCTATTTGGGAGCTGCTCAGTGTTTGGCTGTGGGGAGCTGAGGAGAAACTTCCAATTGCAGACCTGCAATATTTCCAAGACCACGATCTGCAGAATAGTTCAGCTTTTGACACAGAGGGATCCTCGCTGTCAGTTTTCATTTTTTACTGATCCATTAATCCTAAGAAATCCTATTAGAAATAATAGAAGACACTGCCGTGCAAAGCCCTGTTCTCTCATGCTCCAATATCCTCATTTCCACAACTGCCTAATGGCATCATTTCATACCAAATTCTTTATAACCTTCCTGTAATAAGAGTTCTCTGCTGCTCTATAAACGGAGCTCCTGGATTTAACCAGCATTGAAGAGATAGGTTCCCTCATGGCTTGGTAAGGAATGAGAAACACTGGTTTAAAGTTTCAGGGGAGTTTCAGCTGAGAAGAATGGCAAACAGCAGGACAGAAACCCAAAAGCTGCACCTACAAGGCTTAGTGGAATAAGCTGTCTTTCATCTGCTAAAAATGACTTTTCTAGAATTGAACCAATAAGATCTACCTTTAGTATTGCCTATATTTTAAACTCTCATTGTTTTTGTCTTTTCTTTGATATTTTTATTAGTTCTGCTGAGATATTTCTATAATCATGAAGAATATAATATAATATAATACAACATAATATAATTAATACAATATAATTAATATAATATAATAAATATAACATAATAAGATATATAATAAATATGATAAAATATAGTATGATATAAGACATGATATGATGTTATGTTATGTTATATTATATTAATTAAATTATATTTATTATATACTTCATGTACCTGAATGGGAAAGGAGAGGTACAGAGCTTCCTAAATCACATGTACGTCTAAGGAACTCTCAATTTTGTAACATGAAAAAAACCCCAAATTGTAATTTTACAAGGATTTCTCCAGTGATCCTCATTCAGCCTTGCACCACATAACAAGATTCATGAACAAATTAAAACCTTAACTCATATACCCAGGTCCATCACATTACCTATTTTAAACACCCAGATACACAGTATTAAGAGTTTTCTCCTCCTCCTATCTGAAAAAAGGATCAATCCAACAAATCAGCCATAAAAGGGGGAAACTTAAGGTTTTCAAGGTGTGGTTCTTAGAGCAACATTATATTAAGCCAGGCAACACTACAGATACAGTTTCTTAAAATATCCTCTCCGAGTCTACATGCAAAGATTTCCCCTGAAATCGCAGGAATTCTGCTATGGCTTCAGACCAGCCTGAGGGGTGAACTTTTTAATGGCAGAAAAATACTACAGGAGAATAAAAGCAAATGTGATTTCATTCATCTGAGCATCAAACCCACGGCCCCTGCGTGTCTGGGTGAGTTTTGATGGACAGGCACACACAGAGCCTGATATTTGGATCAGCAGTTTCAGCAGGTCATGTTATAAGTAAAGAGAATTAGAACCAGAAAAAAACCTAGTCCTCCCTAGTGCTGAGGACTAAGCACAACATTTTGGGTGTTTCATAACACAGGGGAATTCATAATTAAACATCTCATAAGTAGGAGTATTAGTTGCTTTGGAGGAAATGGGCTGCCATGGGAATCAACAAAGAACATCAACAGGAGATGCTGAGATGCCTCTTAAAATCCCCTGCCCCTCTAGAAGCTAAATAATTTATTGGTGATGCAACAGAGTAATCAGTTTCAAAAAAGACTCAGAAGTTTGCCAGACTGATTTTGCCAAGTAATAATAATGAAAGTATTGATTCCCTTTTATTAATAACTCAGGGTAAGTGCAGAGTGCAGAATATTCATCTCAGCTTCCAACAAGCACCCAGCTCTAGGCAGAGTGTACTGGACTATATTTGAGTAGTTCTCAGGTTTTGATGTTGAATATTCTGCCTTTTTACCGATGGAAATATCCTCCTTTTTGTATCACATTTCTGACTGATCCACAAGCTTTTGCATAACACAAACCAGCTGCAAAGGGGTCAGAGCAAAGCTGACACAGCTACCCACGTCAGCTTTTCCTGTTGTTGATATGTCAATAGTAATAAACCAAAGAATTTCAACTATTTACAGCCACTTGTTATCTAAAACAGTTTCAATAAAATTGATGTTGTCTAAATCATTGGTTTATTTAAAACAAATTTAGCTAAGACAGTTAAATCTAAGTTATTTGACCATGTTTTATAGTCCTTCCCTTGATATCAGTGTCACTGATAGGCTCTAACTACATGGTTAATATTCTGAGACCACAAAGTTTTTAATTTTAGCTATTTGTCTCCTTCTCTTTATCTTGGGTCTGTCTTTTTTGAGAACCTCACACAGCCCTCAAGAAATACAATATATGGCCACAGCTGTTTTCAAATACAAACTCTGTGTTTTAGAAGTCCAGCATATGGGTATGGGGAGAGTTTTCCTGATTTTTCCCTGCTCCTGCCCACCCATGGGTGTCGATATTCCACAGCCATCCCAGCCTCCAGCCCCTCTGGAACAATCAGAACTTCCATTACCTACCCCCGACACGGATCAGCCAGGATTTCTTTCACCCTTTTAACCAACCAACTCAACTAGAAAAGAAAATCACACTCCAAACCTCTGCTTCATTGCAAAGTGATGAAACTTTCCAGAGGATTACAGCCCCAGAGCCTATAATAACTCTTCCATTATTGCTGCTGGTATTTCATCCCATTGTTTTCCTCCTGGTAGGATGTACAGTTCACAGCAGTGGGACTACTTTGAATGAGGCATCTATTCATAGCTGCAGGGTCTCCACAAAGCCAAAGGTCACTTTTAGTCCTTTCTATGTCCTAGGTTTTTATTATCTATCTGTCTAGCTAACAAGAAGGGAAAAATTATATTGGGAAAGGACCAAATGTAAACCCCAATGTTTTAGGATTTAAGCCACCATTAAGTAACAGAAATGGGGAGTCAATCTTCCATTTAAGTGGAAAGTCCCATATTCCATACTCACACCGCAACACTTTTGAACCTGTCCCTAAAGCACAGCTTGCTCTTCTCAGCATCAGACACAGCTGATTACATATCAAAAGCCACTTCCAAGGAGCCTTAAATTATGCCAGAATTTTTTACAGCCCATCTCTTCTCAACATCAAACACATTAATGTCACGGAGATACCCACAGGTTTAAGACAATTTGAAAGGAAAAAAAGAAAAAATGGAGGTGGCCACGCCTAAGTTGAGGCAAGAGCTGGTTACTTCAGACAGGAAAAGGATGAACTTCTAAGAACTTGCCGACATCTATGGACAGCATTGCCAAGCAACAGTGATATTGAGAGGGTGGTGCTGGGATTCAAATGTTGTTAAAGGTTTAACAGCTGTAGTAGCACATCGTGCTGGCTTCTGTTTGTGACTCAAGAACCTCACTCTGGGGCAGAAGCAGCCTTGCCAAATGTTGGTGTTGATCATCACTCACTCCTCAGGTGTGGGAGGTGAGTTTTCTAAACACAGAGTGGGATGAGGCTGCAATTCAGCCAGGAGACCCCTCTCCTGTTTTTTCAAGACTGAGGAGCACATTTTGTTTCCCAGCAAGTCTCACAGGGTATTTCCTGGGATGCTGTGTCTCCAGGTGCAGTTTCCCTGGCGCAGCCAGCCTTGGATACGATGGATTTACAGCCGTGGACAGCCTTGGACTGCACGGCAATTTCAGAGCTCCAGAGAGCTCTGCACAACCCCTGAGTGTTCTGTCTTAGGAAGGAACTGAAGTTTAGGACATTTAAATGCCTTGCAAAGCATAACCCATAAACTTCCTCCCAACCCTACCTCGTGTACCTTTACAAAGGATGCTACAGCCAAAGGCTGTGGTGCACCCTGAGGTTCCTCCCCTCCCCCAGAGGAGCAGGGCAGGGTGGACCTGGCTTTTTAAACAGAATTCCATCACAAACTCCATCATTCCCTCTGGGCAGTGAGTTCCAATCTGCCTTAAGCACAGCAGTGGAGTCTCCCTGGCTGTTCTATACATTACATGCTCAGGCTATAAATGATTGATTAATATTTTTCCTTCACCTCTCTTTTTAGGAGATGCAGCAGTGGGGGAAGGCAAGGAAATCCTGTTTTCACTAGCAGAAAATTATTTTAAGTTGTATCAAGGTTGAACCACATAAAGTTAATGTTATAAATATTTTTGACATGAGACTGTGTCCTGCTCATTCCTGTTCTCATCTCAATTAAAAAGCAAGAGCAGACAGAGGGCCAAAGGGCTTCAAAGCCCAAGTTTTACTGTGACATGGCATCAGTTCTCTTACCTCTATAAGAAAAAAACCTATAGAATAACTTTCAGAATACATCATTCTCTCAATTATTATTTTTTTTCTTTAGCTGAAGAGCTTCCATGGACAAGCAGCCTTAAAACTGGTACTTTAAGAAAGATGCATCTTGGTGAGTGTTTGTAGCTCCATAAATGAGCACAGAGTTTCTTTTACCCTGACTGTTAATGGCCAGGGTAGGGCTGATAACAATAAATACACAGCAATGCTCTGGAAGGCAGCAAGGACATTAAGAATTTCTATATGTGGAAAAAGAGTCATAAAAAGGGATTCAAAGTCCCAATACCAGAACTATAAAGAATGGACTTAATTTGCTTCAAAGGGATTTGTCGTCTAAATAAAGCCTAAAACATCTGACTCTGTAGAGCTTCTAAATGGAATCTTGATCAGTAAATAATGTGGGTAACCAGACCTCTGCTCTATTTTTTCTTTTTTTTTTTCCCATATTTACACAGGATTTATTAGGGACTTTTTTTATTCAGAAAATTGCTCAGCATCTTAAAGGGTTTCAGAAATGGGCCCTCCTCCCAAAAAAACCCCCAAACACTTTAGTATAAAATCAGCAGCATTTGAAGAAACAGTCATTCTACTTATCTATAAATTACAGAAGTATTGGCTTCATGTTCTCATGAAATGCACAAAACTGTGCATGAATGAAAAGTTATGCCATAATTCCACACACTTCCAAACTCACCAGAATTAGAAAATACGTTTGCTAATTTGGATATATGAAAGTAGGAAGTAATGACGAATTAATTAAAAAGTGGGTTTAGGAACCCCTAGTTGTCCAGGCCTTGTGTTTTGTGCCAGTAACCTCATTTATTACAGAAAAATACCTGCTAATACATGTAACTCACGTGGCAACTGTAATAGAACTCATCTGCTGTGATTTCCTGTAGAGACCATGATTCATTCTGGACCAAAACCAACTTAAATACTTTCTGCTTTGGGTTAGAAGAGGTTTCTGGCACGAGATGTTAAAACTGATTAGTTTTACTGCACTTCTAACCCTTCTCCTCAAACCAAAAAGCCCTCAAAATGCAAGATGCCACCTACAAACCTGGTTAAATCTAATTAAAAAGTAAGACCATCGCCAATGAGGCTCCAACAGCAAAGTTTATATTTCACTGAAGGTCCCAATGCTAAGAGTTGTGGACTCCTCACATGGCAAAATACTCACTACAGAATTTAACAAGGGCTCAGCTACAGAGAGGTTATTGCATCCAGCCAAAAGCAAAAAGACAAAACGTAACGATTTGGCAGGGAACACACTTCGTTTGTACCTTATGGTACTGCATGTTATTAAAAATGTTTTAAGAACCATCTCCACCAGATTGCTTTTGAAAGCAAACTATAGAGCAGCATAAAACCTTCACATTTTTACACCCCCGCACTTGTAAACTAAATATTCAGAACTCTTCCCTGGTCAAAAGCCAGTTTAAAACTTGGCACTGCTTTTCCAACTCCCAGGAGGACTCGTGGAGAGTAAGGAGCCATTAACCCCCCAAAATTTGGCTCTATCATTACTTGGTCAGCAAGAAATTTTGCAAAGGTACCTTCTAAAATTTATGGCCATGTCACAGATAAGAAAACAACAAACACTTGCTGAAGACAAAGGTCCACAGAAGGAAAAAAAGCCCAAGAGATAGAGACCTACTGGCAAACACATCTTTTTCTTGAATTGATTGCTGGTTTTGTTTACATTTATCATTGCTAACACTGTCCTCACCACAAATAAACACATTCTAATACTCCAGCTTTCCACAGAAAGATCCATGTGCAACCCAACTCTCCCAAGGCTTCATCTACTAAGGACTAACTCAAACATTAGATGAATTATTTACTTTTTCATGTAGAACTTTCTGGTTTTGTAGTTTCTCTGTCCCCTCTGATTACTTAAAAAATACATTGTTTTATCTTTGTCAACATTTATGTTTCTTCTTAGTATCAAAGGAAGCAGAAATCCAGGGATTTCTAGGAAAGATTTTTGTTCTCATACAAGCGTCTGTGCAGCCCCAGGTTTCAGCTGTAGCCCTGCTGCTTTTATTTTTCACATTTGATTAATAAATAAATACAATATTTTTCCTATTTGTAGTTGGCAAATCTCTTCTGAGATGTGCAGCCCTCCTGATGCAAAAGGGAAACAAAAGCACTGTAAGTTTTTCGTAAACAGGCTCTGGTTTTGGACTTGTGAGTTCTCTCGGGTTTTAGAACTGTAATTTAACCCTCTGGACCCAATAAAATTTTAATGATTACATTACAATGAACTAGTGAAAACACATATAAGTTGACACAGATACCCATCAAACTTGAGAGTCTTCATTTCAACATATTCATTGCACTGTGTTAATATACTCAAGTGGAAAAACTAAATTCTGGGTTTAGTAACAATGCAGTAATGTATAAACCACTATTTAGAGATGTTTAAAAAGGACTTGAAATTTTTAAAATACAGCTAATACAAATCAAATCATATCTTCTTACATAAAATAAGTCAAAGGCAACTTCTCATGCATCATTTATACCTTAGATATGTTCTGGATGCCTCTGGATTGGATCTAACAGCAAAAATGTCCAAGGAAGCATTTGGATTTGCCCTCATTTGCATAGAATTAAAATTCATTGCTGCCTTTATAATTTGTCAATAGCACTTAAAATATTATTTATAGCACCTTTAAGAAACTTTTCATGGCAAACTTACTTGATCAGTTCACTGCTCACAGCTTTGGTTTGGGGTTGGCAAACCTTGTCAAAATCCAGCATTCCTAATTTCGTGCGAGGATCTAAATTCTACAAGAGTTCCTCAGTGAAATTGGTAATCATCAAAGTCTTCCCATTTCAGCCACCAAAACCCCAATGTGTTTTTGAGAACTGAAAAAACTGGTCTTGAAAACAAGTATCAAAGCAGTTAAGATGGAAACCCAAGAGCGTTCTGTGAAAGTGAATCAGAACAGGACACAGCTTCTACACTGAGAGAAACTCCTCAGCACCCACAAGGAGAGCCAAGGATCTGGATTCTCCCAAACGTCACGAGGCATTGCTTAGATGATGATGTTCCATTGTGAGACTCCTTCTGTCACGGGCTGAAGAGCAGTGACCAGTTTCCAATGCTTTAATGCCTGGCTGGATTTGCTCGGCCGGATTTGCAGCCTCCCCTTATCTGAGTGCAGGAACGCGGGCTCTTCTCTGCCTCAGACAACACAGCAGCCACCGCCTGGTGCTTTGCCCCAGCCCCTCACTGGCAGGGGCTGCTCACTTGTTGGGAGTGGAGAATCTGAAAATGCCTCTGTCTGGTGTCAGAAAAAGACTAAACACACCGTTCTTATTGAGTTTTCAAACTCTCCACATTATTTTGTACACATTTCAATTTGGGCTAGCTCTGTGTTGTATTTGAATATTCCATCTATGCGAAAGAGGCAAACAAAACAGTCCAAAAAAAAAAAAAAAAAAAAACCACCAAAGCAACATTGTTACCTTCATTTTCAAATATCTTTGAATGCTGACTTTTAGCCTGTACTCCTAAACTTAAATTTGAACTAAGGAAGTGTTGTTAGATAATCCGAGGTCTTCCTGCTTTGCTAAGGACAAGACTTTATTTAGGCTTTGGAGACACACTGACAGCCTGGATACATATCCCAATGTTTAGACAGTCTAAGGCATTGTAGTATCATAAATGAAATAAAATTTCTCCTCCTGCATCTCATAAAAAGGCCTTTGTTTATGCCACTCTCATCACCATTATTTGTAAGCCATATTACTTGCCACATTACTGGCCCAGAAATAACTCCATAAGAAAGAAACAAGCCCACATTTACAGAGAAGAGCTTCCAGAAGCTTTATCTTACCATTTCCTCGCACCATTCGATATGCTTGGCTGGACCTCTGAGTAAAAATAAATTATCACTTGAAGTTTGAAGGTGTACTTTGGTAGCGGATTAAAATTCATGCATCTTTTCTTTTGATTACTGCTCCAGGCTTTCTTTTTAGGCAGCTTCAAAAGGGGGAATATATACACATATGCATATATATATATATATATACTTATTTTGTGCTGAGCTGCCTTTTTAAGCTGGACAAATATAAGTTATGATGTGCTTCAAGGCAAACAAAAAAGGAGCACATTAAAAACTGTCATTTGTATAAAGAAAATAACTCCTGAAATAGAGGTTTTCATGTTTTCAGGACAAATTCTTCACTATCACAAGCAGACTTCTTAAATATTCTCCTTAAGTTTGCTGGGAAAGTAAGGCATTTATGGCAAAAAATCCCAACTGCTTTCAAGTTTAAACATAATTTTGCTAAACATCTAACTCATTATTAGGATCTAATGACTTATGAAGCCTACAAAGTCATAGATTTTATCAACAGAAAATTTATGATTTCATTATGATTCAGCAGAATTACCCAGATACCAAATGTGAAAACGCTTGCAGTCTTCAGCTTTGTTCCTAATGTAATTCTGTGCATAATGTTTAGTCATCCCTGCCTACAGAGAGAAATTTGATCAAGAGAATTGGGACATAGTTTAGATAGCTTCTGGAATCTTAATTTGTTTTGTTAGTGGTGTGAGTTTTCCCTGTCGCACCGCTCCTGTCCCGCTTCTGCCCCCACAGCAGAACCCCAGGATGGGTGAGGCTGGAGGGGCCCACAGGGGCTCCTCTGGTGCCACCTCCCTGCTCCAGCAGGGCCATCCCAGAGCACAGGGCACAGGAGTGTGTCCGTGTGGCTCTGCAATATCCCCAGGGAGGAGACTCCACGGCCTCTCTGCACAATCTGTGCAGGGCCAGGCACTGCCCAGGGCAGAAGTTCTGCCTCCTGTGCAGGGGGAGCTCCCTGGGCTCAGGCCCTGCCCGTGGCTCCGGTGCCATTGCTGGGCCCCCGGAGCAGAGCCCGGGCCCTGCTCGGAGCCCTCCCTGCACACAGGGACACCCAGGGCTCGGGGCCCCTCTCGGCTGGGGCTCCTCTCCAGGCTGAGCAGCCCCAGCTCCCTCAGCCTTTCCTGGGCACGGAGATGCTCCAGGCCCTTCCTCAGCTCCGCAGCCTCCGCCGGCCCCGCTCCAGGAGCTCCCTGGCCCTGCTGTGCTGAGGATCCAGAGCTGGACACGGCACTCCAGAGGTGCCCCGGGCTGGGCACAGGGGCAGGATCCCCTCCCTGACCTGCTGCCAAGGCTCTTCCCGTGCCCCCGGGGCACCCTCGGCCTCCTTGGCCCCAGGACACTCTGCTGGCTCAGGGACAGCTCCTTGTGCCCCAGCACCCCCAGGACACTCTGCTGGCTCAGGGACAGCTCCTTGTGCCCCAGCACCCCCAGGCCCTTCCCCGCAGAGCTGCTCCAGCAGGTCCCCCCAGCAGTTTCGTTCCTCTGAATTTACCAGAATGTCTCACTCCAGCAAAAAACCTTTCCACAGAAATGTCTGTATACATGGGTGTGAAAGAGGCTCCTTCCATCAGCTCTTACATGAAAAGAACACACAATATTATGTTTTAGAAATGTTTGGTTTCTACCCTAAACACTCTCAACTCACGTCCCACAGGAGCACAGAGATCTGTGCAAGGCAACTGAGAAACAAAGTCAGCAACCAAATTAAGCAAATTCTCTCAGAACAAAATGAAGCCCCAGTTTCACAATTAGTTTTTGGAAACATCTGGAAAGGCAGACAGATCTGATCAGCAGGGATTCATGCACATTCAGCTAAGTATTAGGGTCTATGAGGAGGAAAAGAGGTCAAAAATCCTGAAAGATTGGGCAACTGGTAAATAGATTAGGAAGGGAAATTGCCATTAAAAAAAAAAAAAAATACCTAGGTGAATAATCCTTTAAAAAGTCTTTTATGAAATATTACTTTTAATGGCAGCTAATACAAATATTATGCTTTTTCAGCAGAGCAGATGGGGCTTTATCATTAAACAGTTTTACAACATTTTTCTGAAGCAGACTTCAGAATTTTACACCAACATTATTTTATATCACTATGTAGAGCTGTTTCTTTCTGTGTTCTACCAAAAAAGCCACAAAATGAATAAATATCACTATCAACTCCTACCTCCATTCATGATTGGTGTGAGTATTGTTCAAGCAGACAGGAGGACTGTCTCTGATTTAAAGGACTCCAAATTTACAAGCTCTTCAGAGGAATCACTTAGAGATGGCACAGATACCTTCCATCCTCAGCAAGGGAATGGAAATATAACAGGAGGTAAAAATAGTACATTCTGGAACTCTTTGGCTAAATGGCAAACTTCATTTTGTCTGTTTTTACTGCTGGGATGTTTCCAGGAAAATATTTAGTGAGACACTGGGGCAGGAGTTCTAAGAGTGTCTTCAGAGCATTTTCTTTTCAGCAGAGCTGAGGTGCAACAGCCCCACAGTGAGAGACCTGTGCAGAATTCCCACTGCTGCACATCTAATTGCAATTATGAACCCCCCCACCTTAGATGGATGAAAGCTTTAAGAAATTCCCAACAGCATCATTAAAAAATAAAATTAAAAAATACCTTGGTAATTACCACGTTTCAATTCTCAGGAAAATAATCTGCCTCCAACAGAATCACCTGACAGATGTTGCCATCTACAAACTCCAGTAAAAAGGGGTTGTTTTCCATGGACAAGATGCCTGACCCTGTTATTTTGCAGCTGCCAACAGCACACAAAAAGCTTTAATTTAGCTGAGACCAATTCTTTTGTCTAGCAGGGAATCTCGGTATTAATTTCCCTTCATCTTCAAAGTTATGTGTGACCTTCTGTTGTTTCATTGATGACTACTTATAAAATATAATAACGTATATCTTGAATGTGCAGGTGTTTACTACAACAATTCCAGGTCTGGCCAAATGAAATTCCCAATGCTGCAGCCATGGAATACATGAGCAGGCATCATAAGTCCAGAATCAACTCTCTATGCTGGCTTGTGCAAATAAGTTCAGAACAAACAAAAAGCCTCTGAAATTGAGAGAACCAAAGCAAACGAGGCTTTGGGATAACACCACAGCCATTTAATGTTCGGATTTTATAAATGTTGAATAGCAGAAGAGGGAGAGAACTTGCTCCTGACTAATACATTATCCCAGGAGTAATGAGACAGAACTGACAGATGAGAAAGAAAGTCATGCTGGTATTTTCTACAGACACACTGGGGTTTTTTTTCCTGAGTAAAAGAAAAATAACAATGCTTTCCAGGGAGAAGCCAGTGGTGTGGAGCCATTTTTTAGAAAGGCTCAACCAGGACAAAATATTGACAAGACCCAAAAATCAACAACAAGGAAATCCTAAAAAAACTGCTAAGACAGGCATCTGAAATGAATAAATTAATTTTACTAGGCCAAATAAATTCTCTGCTCTGTACATCAGTCATTTAGGCTCTACTCTACCAGAGCTCATTAAAGATTTCTTTTGACTTCCGTGATCTTTGGTAGAGGAACTGAGATTTTTGTAACTATAAAAAGAGATCCTCCCAGTTTGCACACGTGCAACTTACAGTAAAAGGCAGGGGGAGGAAAGAAGTAAAATTAAGACCTTAATGTATTATTTTATGGCATAAATAACAATTTAAAAGGTTAATCTAGTAGCACCATGCACATGGCTGTTAAATGAGACCTTCTCTGGCTTGCTGAATGTGAAGAGCTCTGGGGAAAATCCAGAAGCTGTCCCTCTGTGCTGCTGGATTGCAGTTGTCACATTACAGGACAAACCTCCTTTTCCTGGCTCGAAAAGCACTGAACTCCCCTTTTTTGGTGTATGACCTTGACAATGGTATCTCTACACCAAGCGATTCAACTTTGATAAATCACTTTTTTTATACACACTGCACAAATTTAGACCTACATCCACTCATTTGCTGGGCTTGCTGCAAGAGCTGGTTTCAAATTTCTGTGAAAAAGTGAAAACCATCCAGTGGTGCCCCTTTTTGTCACAGTGCTGGTCTCTTTCCACAAGAATTCCATAGCACAAGGTGCTGGCTAAAACCTCACCCCAAATTGTGTAGGCCAGAAAATCCCCCCAAAGATCATCAGTCCAGCTCTAGACCAGCTGAATGTCCAGGTACAGCAACTGACCCATATTTTTTCATCCTTTCTCTTTGCTGTCAGTGCACGTCTGTAAAACATGGTTGCCATCACAGCCCTCTTTTTTCTCAGCTCCAGTTGAGCTTTGAATCCCTGCATGCCAAGGCTATGTCTCTGTGTTCCTCCGGGGTAACTCATCACTGCTTCCACTTTCCCTGTGTCTCCTTCTTGAGTCTGAGCTCCTCACTTATCCATGCTGGCCTCCTTCCATGCTTGCTCGACTTTCTAAACACTTTCTAAATACGCTGTGTCTGTGCTCTGAGGATGCTGTCTCTGAATACCAAGCAGCTGTCCTGTGTCCCTCTGACTCTCCAGGGCAGCCGTCCATTAAGCCTGCCAAGAAGATCCCTGAGTAAGCCAAAATTCACTTTCCTAAAATCCAAGCTTGTGATCTTTTTCTAACTTTGTCTTAACAGGATTTAAAGCTCCAGTCCTGTGGTTCCTGCAGGGAAGGATGGCTGTGCCTTTGATGTCTTTGACTAGTTTTTCCTTGTTTTTGAGGAGGAGATTGAGCAGAACATCTCCTGTACTCAGCTCAGCATTCACCTGCCTTAAGAAATTCTCTTCTGCTGCACCCAAGCCTATTATCCAACAGATTTAGGGACAGCTGAAGTCTCCCAGCGATACAAGAGCCTGTGCTTTCCTGAACTTGTGAACATGAGAATTCATTTCACTCTCATCAGTGTTTTATCTCTGTATCTGTTGGCAACAGCACCACTAAATCCACTTCCAAAGGCGGCAGTGCCACCACCTTGTCCTGTTCGTCCCTGTGACTCTGCTACTCAGCTGGGGGCTGGGCTGCCACGTGTGCCACCTTGTCCTAGGTTACAATGTAAGATATGCCCAAAAGCATGTATTCTATCACCATCTTCATAAGCTGTTAGAAAACCAGTGGGGCAGTGTCCCCCACCTCCTGCATGACTCATCCCTGATAAACTCCAGGGATATCTCCTGTTCATGGGCCAGCTGTTGGAACCAGGTGGGGCAGTGTTCCTTATCTCTCCCATGACCCATCCTCCCTCCAGGGGGATATCTTCTGTTCATGGGCCCATCAGTGCCTTGCCTCATGACTCACCATCCCATTGTGAGATGCTCCGCCCAGGAGGAGGAACTGAGCGTTCCCATCTGTAGATACTCGGAGGTTTGGAACACCAGAGTCAGCCCTTACCTCCTGGATTCCCAGAGGACAAGAGCTCCACAGCCACCACTGGACCCTCCGAGGAAGACCAGACCCCTTGACAGGATCACTGCTTCAACAGACCCATCACTCCAGGAGGCTGCAGGCACCGTTTAATCGGACTGCTACCAACTCCCTGACCGACGGTGTCAGGTTGTATTCTGACTCTGTCAGTGGTTTTCTTTTTGTACTATTGCATTTACTTTATTTTTCCTATTAAATTGTGTTTCTGACTTGGAGTCTCTCACTGGTTTGCTTTCAAACCAGTACAGACCTCCTGAGAGCTACAGGTGAGGTCCTACCAGCAGGAATGGGTGGAATTAATGGGGAATTAATAAAGTGCAGTTTTATTTTCTATTAACTATCACTGCTCATCTTTCCACTCTGGTTGTTAGATCATAACTGTGCTCTGATATGAGATGCTGGGACTTAAAACCAAAATTCTTATTTCTTGCTCCTCTCACACATCCCCACACAGGAAAGCCAGTCGCTGCATTTCACTGCAGCTGCAAAAAGGGTGACGACAACAATTCAGGAGAATAAATCCTCTAGGAAATGGCTCCTGGTGCTTTTAGAAGCAAAACAAACTATTTACTCACAGAATTTTTTGAATAATATAAACAAGAGTCTTGCAAGGCTTTCCTGTTATTTCAGCTCAAATAAGGAAATTTTTAGTCTTCTCACTGCTCTTATCCCTTCATGTTGCAGGGACTTTTTTCTCCCTGGTGCTTCAGCAGTGGAACTGAATGCTGAAGAGACAAAGGCGGGTGCAACACCAGACAGTGATTTTTAGCCTGATTCCCTGAGCTATGACTCTCCCGATCCAGGTTTTTTAAGTGATTTACCAAACTGCCAAGAGTTTAAAATGGCAATGAGTTCGATTCACACAGTCCAGTCTGATCAGATCATTCTCTTATTCTTAACCAGAGATTAATAAACATCACTGGGTTTGGAGGCCTGGAAAAATAAATATTCTTAACAATTTTGACTAACGTTTCATCTTTGTGAAAGAGGCACCAGCAGTCACACAGCCAAATCCCACTGAGATTCCCTGCTCGCGAGAAAGACAACTCCCAAAATACCAAGTTATTTTCAACTACCTTTACATGAAAGGTCAACAAATCTCTGTGACAAACATTTTAAAACTCCTTATCCAATGGCAAAGGTGCTGTGCTGACACGTCCTTAGCTTTCCAACGAGGGACAATATTGACAGATCATCGTCACCCCAATCTAATAAAGCAACTCATCCTTTATGGAAAGAAGGTTCAGTAAAGGATAAACATTAGTATCCAACATTATGCAAAAAACAATCTAAAACAAAACAAAAAAATACCCCACATAACCACAAAAAATTCCTTCATTGTCTTGATTTCAAAATTGCTAGCCTCAAGAAAAGCTGGTAAAACTGCCAGAGACTTGCAAAAAAATATAAAGATCAAAGTAAAAAAATTTATAATCTTTAACGTTAGATTAGAAAGCTATTGCTTGGATCTGAGTATCCAAACAGTAAAGTCTATCTCATTATTTAGTGGTAAATAAAAATCATAAATCCCTTTCCTCTGTTTTCTAGAATTTACATTCCTATTTGGATACTGTCACAAAGCTCCCATGATGAGGAACTAAAATGTGAGGATTCTTTCTTTGGTTTGGAGCCATTTGAATTGTGTTAGCTGGGAGAGTAGAAAAAGCACAAAATTTGTGAGTAACAAAATGTCTTAAGAGCTAAAATTTTCATTTCTAATGAAGTGAAGTATAAATACGTCAGGAATATTAAGTTTGGTTGTTTCTTTTAAAGCATAGAACTTCATTTTTCTAACAGCAATGGAAGCACATTCTAATTTCCAGTCTAACTGTGTTTATGCTTAATTTATATCTGGTGGATCTCATCGAATTATCATTTTTAATTTAAAATAATCATTCTCCAAAGTTTATTGCCTATGGATCTTGAGAAAGAGCAGCCATTTCCCCTCTCAGCCTTTATTTTGCTACCTAAGTAAGTCAAGACCTTTTCATCTGCACAAATAAGACTAGTTCTTTATTCCCTTCATAACACTTGTAGGTCTTTTCTAAAACTGCTCCTGTTTTCCTGCACGTTTCTAAATGGACACACAACTACTAGCAATAAATTATTTCCTTAGAGAAGTTAATAAAATGTTCCAGTAACAAGAAGAATACCCAAAAGGCTACAACACAACAAACCAAGAGTTCTCTACAGAGTTCACGAATTGTGTTTGGAAACTACATCCAGTCATGGGGATTTTAGTGTCATCGTCTAAGCAAATCTCAGAATACACTTAATTCTAGAATGACTGACAGTGTCAGCAAAGTTAAGCAAAAAAAAATAAATCTGTGGGGAGGTGGTAGAAATTTTAAATTGAGAGAAAAAAATCCTCCATTACAATAAACCAAAAATCTATAAATTGTATTGCTCAGTTTTTTCTCTGTTCTTTGATATATACAGAAAGTGATGGGAATCGATCTGCACCTTCCCAAGCCCTGTTACAGCTTTGCTTTGTAAGTCAGTTTTGCTCAGCCCTAAATAAAAGGGTTTAATCTTTACATCCACTTGGGCCGTTAATTTGGAACAGTTTTGCTTTCCTATATTCAGCCTCAGAAAGAACTCTCCAATGATGCCAAGATCCCCAAAACTGCAGCTCACTTTAGCAACAGCACCTGGGATAATTTCCTCTTCCTCCTCCTCCTCCTCCCCCACACACAGACCACGGGTGTAACTTTTATTTTGGAATTCAGATTGTGATAATCTGTAAAGAACCCAAAGTGTTCTCAGGAAAGGCTGTTGCACAGTGTAGACGGTGATAGAGTGAAAAAAATAAAGGCTGAGGGAACAGGAAAGCAAAAAAAGCAAAGTCAATGGCCATGTTTTGAATATTTTAACATTCTTTAAGAAGGTTTTATTATCACCACTATGTATATTTATGATGCACATGGTTTAAAAATAAGAGGGACAACACTTGAAGCAACCATTTTAATTTAAAAATTATCTAGCTGGATTTATTGATGGTAAATAAGCAATGGAATGTAAGCAAACTGTGTCTTTTGGCTATCAACTCAACTGTCACGCAATGTTTAATAGTAGGGTGAAAAAAGGAACATTTTATACAAGTTTAATCTACCCAGCACAAATCCCCTCAAGCACATATCAATCACTGGGACCTTCCAACTCTTAAATATCCGTGTGCATTTGTGGTTTTTTGTAAAAATGTATAAAGGTGCTCAATAGTCCAATTTCTATTCAAACATTACTTGGAACTCTGTTTTGCAAGGAACAAGGCTCAGTCTCCTATGAATGTCCTTGATGCACATTTGTAAATACTCCCTGAAATTTTAGGATTAACCAAACAGCCCTCAGAACCTGATTTGAAAAAAGTGATGTTAATTTTTTTCCCTAGGGTGAGGTAAAACAGTGTGTAAGATCAGGAGCAGTTCCTTTCCAGAATGTAAAGTTCCAGGTGTGCCCTCCAGCACACCCCCAGGATGCAACTCCCAGCAGAGCTCCAAGCGAGCCAAGACTTAGAAATGTAACAGCTAACTCAGAAAGGGGGAAAGGGAATTAATAATAGACATTTTTAGCCTTCTGGAAGAAGGCTTAAATGACATTTCTTAAGTACAGAGCTTGGCAAAGGAATTAAACAAGACCCTGGTATTGTGAGCCAGCAGAAGTTAGCACATCTCTGACTCCCTAAACCCACCCCTCCAGCAGCAGTGCCACCTCTCACCCTGTGAGATCCTATCCTGGTTCGCTGTGACTGCTATATAAACCACTGGAGAATGAAGAGTCTTTTTCTTCTGCCATTGATTGGTTCTGGAAAAAGTAGTTTCCCATATAACTGCTGGGATCTGGTCTATAGGGCAAGAGTCCAGATGCAGGATCAAATATGTGCAGTTTGCTACACATTCTGCACAGTTCCCTGTGTCACTACAACGGGAAAGGATTTTGAGAGAGGTTTTCCCTTTAAGATGGGAAATAATGTGGATATTCTATTGCTTAACAGAACAGGACTCTGAAATTTCATATGAGCCAAGGCTCTTAAAAGTCATACAAGCCAAGAGCACCGTGGTCCCAGTAACAGACTGTGAGAATAACACTGGTCTTCTACTTGAGGAAAATTACTTAGGAATTATGATCTGTGCTGTATGAAGTTCTGCCAGATAGTTCTGTGTGAATTAAACTGTAAAAGTTATGCCTTAATTAAGCCACATTCATTCCAACTGGTCTGCTTGCCACGAGCCTTAGACAGGAGGATATTTGTGTGTCTGTAACCCTGAGCTCGGCCTGACACAGCTCAGGTACCCTGAGCATCTCTGCCCATTTACCAGGTGTGCAGCAAAGACAACCAACAACTTAATCTCAATTTTCAGAAACATTCTATGGCTGCAAAACACATCTTTCAAAAGGACTTCCCATTGTTTAACAGCCTGTATGAGTATTAGTAGGTTAAGATTAAGAAAAGGAGCACGAAGAAAATATATTTTAATTAACACTGATTAAAATTAAGACGCGAAGCAAGCGCATGAATATGAATTACAATTCCTAAGCAGAAGAATTGTCCTTTGTAAAGTACAAGTAACATGCACAGAAAAATATTACAAGAGAAACACATATCCCACCTCAGCTATTATGCAAAGTTAAGGCCATGAAAGTAACCTTTTTAGTTTGTTATGCCTTCCTAATTCAATTAAATGAGAACAAAACTAAGATGAGGATTACATTTGCAAAGACATTTAGCATCATTAACAGTGTCTGCCAGGGAGCTTTTTTCCTTTTTTTATTTCCTGAAAGTGAAAAAAAGATCACAGCCTTTGAAACTTTCTATTTTTTAAAGCAGAAAGAAAAGCACTTAAATGTAAAAGCCTGCACAACAAAATGTTAACCCATAAACAGTTTATGAATTCCATGGGTGAGGAACTCACCTGATACAACCTTTTTTTCCCACAATGGCATTAACTTGTGTTGCCAACGAAAAGATGAAAACAGTGTCAATATTTTCAGTGCACCCATCTAGCTGTGCCACAATTTTTTGTCTTTTTTGTTGCTAAAAACCAAAACATAAACTTGCTCTCCTCCATCAATGTGTCCTCAAAAGGACTGACTTACATTAATTTAAGGAAATTTTAGTCCTTCAGGGGTACAGTGGACAAGGCTCTTAAAATGTTTGTGTGCACAGTGAACTACTGAGAAGCACAGAGCCAGGCAGCTCCTCTGAAAGCAAACTCTCTGCAACCCGTGCTCCAAGGTGGGACAGCTAAATCAGCCCTTCCCTGGAAAATCCCTGGGCATGAGGGGCAGGCTCACCAAGCTCCAGTACAAACCTGAGAGCACAGCACTCAAATAGAGCTGTACTCGTGTGTGACTGCAAGGAATTCTGTGTGCCAGCCTCGGACCCAGCTCCCCTGAGCATCTAAAACCAGTTGTGGGAACAAAGAAACTCCAGTGGAAGACACAGAAACTTTGGAAAAGAACAACCAACAAACAAAAAAACAAACCAAAAAACCAAACAACCAACACAGAAAATAGCAGCAAAAACAAAAAAAAAGATCCTTGATGTCTACCCTTAATAGTACAACTAATTACAAGTCTGAACTAGAAGCAATATATCTTTATTTTCACCATTTTCCTGCTAAGATTCCACGCAGGAGCATCTCTCTGCATACCCCGTAGGCAGCAGCAGCACATTGTGTGCAGACAGCTCTGCTGTCAGCTCCCGCACAGGAATCGCCGCTAACTCTCACTTTCCTTTTATTACACTGAACAGCTTAATTTCCACTACGTTTTTCCCATTTGTTAAGGATTCTTGTAGAAAACATATTTATAACCCTGATACTTCAAATAAGTGACATTGCATTTCTATTCCTAGAGAACAGAGACAAATAATATGCATCAAAGAATTTCCCTTTACGTTATTTGCTGTTGTGTCTCTTCACTCTGATGCTCCATTCCCCCCGAGCAGGCTGCACATTACATAATAGTGTGGCTTTGACAATGCTGCAAACAATCTGCAGCAACCTCATAAAACCCAGCCAAGCAAATCTGTTCCTCAGAAGTTCAGAACCAGGCTGGTGACACCGTTCCATCCTCCCACGCCTGGAAAAAAAACATTAAAAATGTCTAATGGATACTTAACCTTCTCTTGCCACTCTTGGATTACAAACTAAAGAATAATTTCTTGTTATTTTATGTAAAAGGGCAGTAACCAGCAGAATAAAACCCTTCTGCCTTTTGATTTTCTTTGGGTGATTGATTTGACTGCAAAGCATTTCTATAGACTTTCCAGTGGAGTGTCCTGGGGGTGCTGGGGCACAAGGAGCTGTCCCTGAGCCAGCAGAGTGTCCTGGGGGTGCTGGGGCACAAGGAGCTGTCCCTGAGCCAGCAGAGTGTCCTGGGGGTGCTGGGGCACAAGGAGCTGTCCCTGAGCCAGCAGAGTGTCCTGGGGGTGCTGGGGCACAAGGAGCTGTCCCTGAGCCAGCAGAGTGTCCTGGGGGTGCTGGGGCACAAGGAGCTGTCCCTGAGCCAACAGGAGGATGCCTGGCAAGCCCTGCTCTGTATCACCCCATCCCTTCCCTGTCCTTTTCTCCTCATTCACTGGAGGCATTTGTCTGCTGAGCAAATCGAGGCTGACAGGGAAGGTCACTGTGCCCAATTGTAAGTCTCAGCATACAAATGTGCCTTTTGGCTCCCCAAACAGTGACCGTGTCCTATTATTGATAAAGCCTTGAAAAGACTCTAATGCATCTTCATTTCACAAAACAACTGCCTTCAAGGTTGCTCCGAGAAAATAAGCAGCCAGAATGCTGAAGAATTCTCCAAGTTGGTGTTCTCCTGAAGATTAAAAGATAATAACACTTCTATTAGAATCACTCTGCTACGCTGTATTGATCTCATCAGGGAGGCCACTGCAGGTCTAATATGAACAGAGCAGTTTTAGAATTAATCACAGGAGTTTTTATTATGGTTCATAGGGCTCCTCATTCAAATGGCATCGTTTGCAATATTTATGGCCTAGATAGGTTGCCATTATTAAGTGCAAGTGTGCCACATGGTGTCTGGCCTGCTGTGTTAAAACACAAAGTCATTCCTCAAAAGTAAATCTTATCTAAACTATGCACAAAAAGCCAATTACTTTTTGATTTACATTTTAATTTCACATTCAGCTTTCCCCTTATATACAAACTCCTTACTTAATCTTTGTTTTGGATTAACTGGCACAGGCATACAAGGTACACTCCATAGTTTTAAGTAGACTGTTACAGCATATTAATGCACTCTGCTCAAAAAGATATATTTGGTCAGTGACAAGGTACACTCTCTGTGTGAGAGAAGCAAATGAAAAGCTGGAAGAAATAGAGCACCCTGGAAAGTGGGCTGGCCACTGATCTTCAAGATAAAACACACTCATTAAGACTCTCAACTTAGATTGTGCACTTGGAAATGAAAAAAGTGTTTGTCAGTGTCATAATAAGCCCTCAGTGACCAGATCCAGTGGTGATTTAAGGTACAGCTCCTTAATTTCCATGCTCCTTGTTTTGCTGGTTTGTTTTTTTAATCTTCTTTGCCACCACTTCACCCAAGCTCAAGTTTCAGTCATGCTCGTTCCTGTTTGCCTGATCTCAACAGCATTTTCCTGCCACGAGGGTGACAGAAGTTGAATCTCGGCAAAGGTGAATGAGCAAATGCAATCCTGATGCTAAGTCATTAAATTAAATAAAGTCCTGGGAAAATATGAGAGGGGGGTTCCTTTTGGTTTTGGTTTGTTTCTTTCAAACCAGCAAGAACTTTAGAGAGTCTGGTAAGGTATGTTGAAAATTTTTGTTCTAAATCTCAGACTCTATTTAGAGTTTTTAGCGAGTTTTGGGCAAGATAACTGCACTGACCTTTGCAAGGCCATATAAGGAATGTCCACACCAATTTCCCATTAAACCTAATCATTAACCTATAATAAAATGAATAAGAATTGCTTGTATAAACATCTTTGTTGACTTTAAAATCCCTCATATTCTCTTAATTCTATTTGAAAGCAAGCCTTTATTATGATATTAATTTGAGGGACTAATTATATGTGGCAAGCACACACCTAAATACTTTGAAGGATGGAAAAACATTTAATGAACTTCAAGAATAATTGTATTTATCTGCTTAGTCAATGCAATAAAGCAGGTCTGCTCATGCTTGTTTCTCCTGACAGCACAAGGTAGGAAGCAGTAATAGAGAAGAGACAAAATAAAAATGAATTGGCAAATGCCTCCCAATCCATTAAGACTGCAAGGGATATTTACTTACCAGGGATATTCACTTACAAGGGATGTAAAAGCTCTTAATTGGGTACAAAAAACCAATGCCAGGTTGTGCTGAGAATCACCTGCTCTCCAGTCCCCACCTGATTCCAGCATTCCCTGCCTCAGCTCAGTCCTTCCAGGATTCTGCTGTGAAGCATCTCCAACAATTCCTGCATTCTCCTGGACAAAAGGACCTGGGAAACAGAGTGACTTTAACAATGGTTTCACATGCTTCAACACACACACATATTTATTTTCATCTTGCACGTATTCCAACCTACTCAGCTTCCATAAACAAGTCTCCCCATGAATGCTTTGGGAACAGACACCAACCCACCTCATTTCAGCCTGATGGCCAACAACAATTTATCACAACATGCTGTTAGAGCTGTTTGCTTGTGCTTGCTGGATATTCTGCACTTGGTGTGGAAAATAAATATATTCATATTCATAATATTCATGACTTTGTTGATCACTGCACTTTAAAGCCAACAAAATCAAAACTGAGATTGGAATACACCTCATTCCTCTCACAACATCCTAGGAATCCACTTATGCTCTTATTTTGATAGCTAGTGAAAAATAGCTGTTTTGAGTTTTGTTTTGGGGTTTTTTTAAAGCAACTACCTATTTACTGTGCAGCAGAACTCTGAAAATGAACTCTTGGATCACAGCACCACCTTATCTACCCATCTTTACCAGCCAGGCTCCTGCAATAACATATTGACTATCATTCTCACCTCTGACAGATCTAACCTAAGTCTCCCAGAGTGAAAGATTAGGAAGTTAATCCATTTTGAAGCCTTGCTGCAAGATATTAATGCTTTCAAAAACAAAAGTGATGGATGAATATTATTCAGGTCAAATAAAATCAGAGTTCTAAGAAGAGCTAGGCAGGTTTCAGTTCCAAGAAACAGTGTATGATAAAATCAAACCATGAGATAGGGCACCAAATGGGAATTCAAACACTCATTTATTCCTAGTTTAAAGAGATATTTTAACTTCATAATTGATTTAATACTAGCATGCAGTTTTTAGCAAGTTTATTCAAAAATTACTATAGGATGCTTTGGGAGAGATGGCTCTGATACCATCTCTGTTTTCAATATCATTCTTTAATTTCATTTTCAGTAATTTGCAGCCTCTCCTGCATGTATGTTCCTACACACCCCATGTGTATGTATATCCTGATACACACATAAATGAGTACCTTTTCCACCATTAAATCCAGGTTTCATACCTATATATTCACACATATGAAAATACAGCCTTCTGAAATCCTCCAAGTGCTGCATTCAACACCTCCGTTCATATTTCAGGCTCTATTGAATTTATGCATTTTTTTAAAGTGAAATTGCCTATGCAATACTGTTCAAGTGGTTGTCATTAATTATACACTTGTATTTATGTCATAATTTAGTGTGCACTTGAGAACAGTAATTCAGATTCACTTAGATTTAGTTCCCCAGCTAAAGGGAATGAGACTAATTGATACAATAATAGGCTGACACTTTGGCTGGCCAAGATGGGAATCCCCAAACAGATATAACCAGAAAACATCTCCAGAGGGTATCAGGAAAGTCTAAATGCATAGAAACTGTCCTGAAATTATAAAGCAGGGCAGCATGGGGCAAATGACCCAGTTCCACCCAAGATTCAAGCATTCTCCCTGCTTTTACAGATATTTAAAATGTCTAGTCAAGATTTAAGGTGTACAATACCTGGGAGACACTGCTATGCTTCCTGAGGCTTCCTAAAGAAGTGAAAACAGGGAAGGAAGAAGGCAGGAGTTCCTAAAGAATAGACAAAAGAAATACTACGAGACAAATGTTTTTGTATACCAAGTTTTAAACAATGTTGCCTTGAAACTGAATGTATTTCATTAAAAAATAAGAAATCAGCATTAAGAAATCAGCAACCAAAAAGCTCAACCCAAAGTTTAACTCCTAGAAGAGGCATCTATAGAACTAAAGAACAGGTGTGTCCCCATTTCCCCATGAGGTTATTCTCTAGGTAAATGGTGAGGAACTGTAGTGCAAGTATAGAAGCAACTCCTCAAAATCCTTCCTTAATTTTCCTTGTTTCTGTGACACATTGCCCCAGAAACTTCAGGAGACTTCCTCAGTTCAAGTCAATTCTGTTGAATTGTAACTCTGTTCTCGAGAATGATTTTCAAATCATCAACTAAAAACTGGTTTCAGTCAGAAGCTGACAGGCAAAATCCACCCCTCACAGACATGTTTTTTATTTTACTGTTAAAATAAAATAAAGTAAAATAATTTTTACTGAAAGAAGAAGGAACTTAACAGTAGTAACTGTTTAAGTATGGCAGATAAACACAGCTTACACCATGACAACATAAAATAGCACAAGATTATGAACTTCTTCCTGGCATAATTGTGACTTAACATAAGTCCACAGGTAACAGCATCATCCTGTGAGGAATTACTGACAGCACAATGGTGTTTAAGTAGGAACAGATTCAAGATACATTTCCAAACCTCACCAAAGCTTGTTAGCTCAGGTCTTGTGGCAGAACAACCCAGAATCCCAATCCAAACTGAATCACAAAATTCAGAACAAATATCTTGCCAGACCTTCTGGCTTTGCAGCCGCCCCAGGAGCGAGGGTGGTTTGCTCAGTGCTCCCACCCACGCTCCATGGCTCGGCAGCAGGGAAAGGGGCTGAATTCTGCACGGGCACAAAGTGTCAGAGTGTTAGAGCTGACCGTGGCACTGCCAGACATGCAGCGACAGGCAGGAGGGGCAGGGCTGCCGGGTGCTGCTCCTGGGCACGGGGCTGTGGCTGTGCCACGCTCGGGTATTTCACCTGGCAGCCTCGGCCTCAGCCAGCCCTGAGCTCCCGCCAGCTCAGGCCTGGCACAGCCACCTGGGCAGCTCAGCTGCAGCCACGGGAGCCCAGGGGCACAGGGACACGGGCACAGGGACAGGGATGGGGACAGGGACACAGGGACACGGGCACAGGGACAGGGACACAGGGGCAGCAGGGACACAGGGACAGCAGGGACACAGGGACAGGGACACAGGG
>VZTE01004787.1:392358-420609 GCA_013397775.1 Eulacestoma nigropectus
CAGGGACACAGGGACACAGGGACACAGGCACAGGGACACAGAGACAGGGACACAGAGACAGGGACACAGGGACTCAGGGACACAGGGACAGGGATAGGGACACAGGGACACAGGGACAGGGACACAGGGACAGGGATAGGGACACAGGGACACAGGGACACAGGGACACAGGCACAGGGACACAGAGACAGGGACACAGAGACAGGGACACAGGGACTCAGGGACACAGGGACAGGGATAGGGACACAGGGACACAGGGACAGGGACACAGGGACAGGGATAGGGACACAGGGACACAGGGACACAGGGACACAGGCACAGGGACACAGAGACAGGGACACAGAGACAGGGACACAGGGACTCAGGGACACAGGGACAGGGATAGGGACACAGGGACACAGGGACAGGGACACAGGGACAGGGATAGGGACACAGGGACACAGGGACACAGGGACACAGGCACAGGGACACAGAGACAGGGACACAGAGACAGGGACACAGGGACTCAGGGACACAGGGACAGGGATAGGGACACAGGGACACAGGGACAGGGACACAGGGACAGGGATAGGGACACAGGGACACAGGGACACAGGGACACAGGCACAGGGACACAGAGACAGGGACACAGAGACAGGGACACAGGGACTCAGGGACACAGGGACAGGGATAGGGACACAGGGACACAGGGACAGGGACACAGGGACAGGCACAGCCCAACTGCCCTGTGCCCTCTGCAGCACCAGCACCAGCACCATCCCCTTCCCCAGGGGAACACAGGTCCCACAACAGAGACACTGGAAAACACCACTCCCCACATGGAAATGCAGAGTTCAGGTTAAATCTCACATGCAGAGGTAATCCCCAGTTTCTTCCCAGTTCTGTTTCAAAGCAAATACCAAATACAGCACTACAGAGCATCACGTGCATATATCACACTGCTCCATGAGTTATTTTGTTTTAATTTTGGTGAAAAAAACCCCACAATGTAAATGTTGGCTTCAAAGTCAAAGACTACTTTTAGACATACTTGGAAGGAATCCCTGGAATAAGTTGTCTCCAGTCAACGGACAAGGCACCATTTCAGAAAAATCATTTTAAACTGTCAGTGATCTGCTTATTACATGCTTGACTAATTCCTTGAACAGAGGAAAGCCCCACATGACTGCAGAACCGATAGAGGAGACAGATGATATACGGACTCTCGTTCCATAGAATCCAATTGCTGGTTTCTATAAATATGAAAATATATTTTTGTGATACAAGCAATGGCAAAACAGGACTTAGCCCCCTGGTCTGTTTCAAAATGCAAAGGTTTTTCACAGTGAGAGAAAGCCTGGAATGTGCCTTGGATGCAATGATGAACTAATGCCTCAAATCCCTACAGTGTAAGTCTGATTATAAATGTCTAACTCCCATTTAGGGTTTTAATATGGCAGAGATTCACTGGGAATACATGGACTGAGATTCATTTTCATTTTCCTACTGGGAGGTGTTTACTGCAAAGAAGCTCAACTTTTTGTATTGTACATTGATATTCTCCCTAATTATTTTTTATCCCCCATGCCCTCATGAATTCCCTGTGATCTTTGTCGAGGGACCACATCTAAAACCCAGCCATCTTAATCTTCTAGATCAAAGTGTGGACTGAATAGACTCAAAGCCAAATTATGGGATAAACTATTTTCAAAGCTAAAATCATAAATAATAGGCAGGAAATGAGTAGCAGTGGGAGGTTACAGAGCACCTTTCAACAGAAGAACAGGAGATTTTATGTAGAGTACTCCTTGTTAACAGAGCCATGGGTGAGGACCACCTGGTTTGGTGCCCAAATAACAGCACATCCTTAGAGGGGGGAGTGGAGGTCCTTGGGGATGGGTCGGGGTTAGTTAGACTTTACAAACTCAGACAAAGTTTCCAAACCCTAAATGGGAGTTAGACATTTATAACCAGACTTGCACTGTAGGGATTTGAAGCATTAGTTCAACATTGCACTCAAGGCACATTCCAGGCTTTTTCTCACTTTGCATTTTCAAAAACTTTTTCCTCAGCCTAGCTTGGAAACTGGATACACTTCTATTTAGGCTGCCTGGCTGCCTGTTCACCTTCCAGTGCAGAAATGCTCTTGCCAAGCTGTTGGAATGCTCATGGAACCCCTCCTGCAGCTCCATGCCCAGGAGCAGCCAGAAGAGCCCAGCTCAGTGCACCACAATAACTGTGCAACCCCTCCACACACGCTGTCCCAGAGCATCAGGGGGACAGCACCTTTGCACCTGGAGTAAGGTACTCTCTACCCAAGCTGCTCAGCAATCTCTCCTCAGCTCTACCAAACCCCACTTTTGTATAAAAGTTATACAGCTGTAATATGGTAAGACTCTGGGGAAGATCCCAGTTAGCGATGTTCTTCATAAGGAGAAGGTAGAAATGGTAATGTCCAGTTTTATTAAGATACAGTGGCTTATTCAAGGTGGCTGAAAAACATTATGGTTGGACAATTAAAGGTATATTATTTTCCCTTCCTTCTGGTGTGGTGAATTACCCAAGTCTTCAGCAAAGCCAAGGTGGTTTTGTATTCTCAGAGTGGAGACTGGTCCACTCTGGATATACAGCACCAGTGAATTCTGAATAAGCATAACTCAGGTCTGACTTACCTGAGGCCACCAAAACCCACGGAGTTCACCACCCTGAGTATTCATCCCAGCTGAACATTGGGATGTTTCTACACCAAAGGCACTCAGCCCTCACCACCTGCAGTAGAGCTGCACTATTTCTCCCAGATACAGCCTTGGTGCTGCTGCTGGAATTTTTAGACCTTCTTTATAATCTCCCCAATTTACTCCCAAACCAACCCTACTTCAGAAGCCAAAGGCCATGTACTAACACACATTTCTAATTACTAGAGACAGGAAAATTGTTCTATTCCACCTCCAGTCCCTGACAAGGACACCACACCTACTTAATTTCAGCTGCTCCTGTTTCTCTGGCGTGAGGAGAGGCACTCACACCCCAGAAATGCAGAGCCTAGTCAGTGCCTAGCTGCATATGTCAAATTACCCACTGCCAATGCAGACTCGTTCCATTCCTTTCATCAGCAGTGGTGAATCACTTCTCTTAGCATATGGTTACACATCATGTGTCTAACTCCACTTCTGCCCTCTGAAAAATTATCTGAGGAGGGATTTACTGAAGTTTTAGATACGGAGAAATTCAACAGTGAAAATTATTGATGCTCGCCATTATCTGTTTGCATACACAGTCGGCAGGCTGGGCAGGGAATGTTCACATAGCAGCCCTAGATTAGTATTTTTAAACCCTTTCTATTATTGATTTACCCACTTGAAGCTGCTGGAAGCAGAGTTCCTGTCACAGCTGTTAATGCAAGAGGCATTAGGGAAAATCCCTACTGTGGAGGTGTGCAAAAAATGTTCACACATTAAATGGCGAGATTTCACTTTTCATCAGCATCGTGTACAACCCAAAATCCCCATTTTTATTCTGCTCAGCTAGATAAGAAACATGAAAGGGGAAAAGTTTGGGTTGTTTTTTTTTTTTTTTTCCCTCATTTACTTTGGTCCTTTCTAAAGACCAGGATCCTGCAGTCTACCCAAACGGAGCAGCACTTCTTTTCCTCAAGTCGTTCCATTAAAGTTAATGCAGCCACTTGCAGAGCAGGGCTATTCAAAGAGAGCAGTGGTATCAATGCAGCTCTGCATGATCACGAGGCCATTAACAAGATCCTTAAAAAAAGAAGAAAGTGGCTTTGTCAGAAGCTGAAATGGAACGGACCATGCAATACTGTCAAAACAGCTCTTGGCCAAGACAGAGGGCGAATTAGTTTCTTAAGTTAAAATAAAAATTAAGGTAAGTGACTTCCAGAAAACATGAATCAAGAAAAAAATCCACTTAAGTTTTGTCTTCTCTGCAGCTGAAAGTTCATTCTGACTGAGGCAGGATGTGGAGTCATGGTTTAAAAGCCATTCTAGAAGTTCCACACTTACTTTGTCTTCCTTTGAATAGTCCCTCTCTTAATAACCTAAACACTCCAAAAAGTGTAATGATTTTTAAGTTCATTGATGAGTATTATGTCCTTCACTTATTTTTCATGTTCCTGCATCTCTATTTTAAATGATTGTTTCATTGATGCCAACAAAAATTAGCACATTATTGCCATGAACCAAATCTATTCGTTGCCTTGACAATGCTGCCCTTCAGTTCTGTAAACACTTGAAAATGAGCATGTTCCAAACTACAAACAAAAGGCCTAAAAACCCTCTCACCACCCAAATCCAAACACATTTCACTTGTGCAAAATAAGGAAGCAAGGTAACTCTCATTGTACTCTTCCAGTGCCAGAAGGCATCCTACAAGGGAGATGAAGAGGGACTTTGGACAAGGGCCTGGAGTGCCAGGACCCAGGGAATGGCTCCCAGTGCCAGAGGGCAGGGCTGGATGGGATATTGGGAAGGAATTGTTCCCTGGGAGGGTGGGCAGGCCCTGGCACAGGGTGCCCAGAGAAGCTATGGCTGCCCCTGGATCCCTGGCAGTGCCCAAGGCCAAGCTGGAGCCACCTGGGACAATGGGAGGTGTCCCTGCCCATGGCAGGGGGTGGCACAGGATCAGCTTTAAGGTCCTTTCCAACCCAAACCATTCTGGGATTCTATATATAATTGCAAAACCCCATTTCAAAATGTCTCAGTATATTGAATATTTGTGTCTGTGCATTGAATAATGTGCTGAACTACTTCACCCATCTCCCCAGCATCTGCAGCTCTGTTGGCTTCAAAGACTACTCAAAGCATCCCTGTCATGGAACAAGAGGCATTTCATTTCCTACAGGCTCCAACTGAGCAAAGCTGAAAAGCACAGGGCAAACACTGAAAGGAATTGCTTTTTAAAAACATTCTATTCTGGACTTAAATACAAAATTCCTATGATAAACTCCATGGTTCAGCACTAAGGTGCTAGCATGCTTCTCTTAAAGCCACTTGGTCTGTGGTTCCAGCTGATGTGTAAAATGTTTTTTTTTTCCATTGCTGCTTACAAATCCATATCTGGCAGAACTGTGAGTTTGAGAATGATTTTCTATTTAAATTGAAAATAGACAACAAGAAAAAATAAAATTAACCAGAGCAGAAATTAGATAATTGCCCAAATTCAGCTACTACTCAATGAATTTATTATACACAACTTTGGCCTGGAGAGATCCAAAAGTGCAAAGATACAGCACCAGTGAAAGACAAAAATTGGGGGTGTTTCAGTGGTGCTGCTCAGAAAATAGAGCTGCTGAACAGCAGCAGGGCTTGGATTTATAGTGCAGGAGAGAGGCACCGAACCCCTGGCTCTCTGGGAGCGCTGCTCTTTGACAGTCCCATGCTTGATTATACTCATTTTCTACTTCAGCAAGCAGCAAAATTTTACGAGATCCACCCCCATAGATGTTTGTTCCCTGACAATCTGGTGTACAGTTACAGAAGTTGCTAAATATGATTATTGCCTGGGAAGCAAGGAAAAAACAGAAATATTATAACTGTGCTAATCCCAGTGATTCCCCTTCTGCCCCCCACCAGCAACGATGTCAGTGCGAGGCACTGCTGCTCAAACCCCACAAACAGAGAAGCACAAACCAGCAAATTAAGTTACTGAGCAGAAAATGATTTAGCTATATTTGAAGATAGCACATGGATAATACTGCTTTATGTCTTGCTCCAACAGTAGGTGGGTTTCTGTCTCTTTTAAGCAGAGAGGAAAAGGTTTGGAATTACCCAGCTGCAAATGGGGCATGAGTATCCACTCCTGTTGGAACCCAAAGCTTCATACCTGTAGTCACAAACGCCTCATAGTGCATGGAATACAAAATCATTTTTGGTGCAATTCCTTCATTCATTATTTCTGTGTCTCTGTTTCAGTCTATTCTCATCTGTAAACAAAATTATTCCCTTCTTTTCCTGTTTGGCCCCTCAGAGTGATTTAACTGGGAGCAGAGCACTGTCCCCCCTGCCCTGCTTCCCCTCAGTTATTTTTGATAAATCTGAGGCATTCAACGCCCTGCATCAGGCAGGTATGTCTGTCAGGGATCCTTCTCCCTGCTGCATGGCATTGCATCCTTTCATCAGCAAATGTTGCCAAACAAAGCAGTTCTCTGACAACTTCTCATTGGCAGGCATATTACAGGGTTACATCTTAGACCAGCTTTACTGTTATAGATTTAGATTGAATCTGCCTCACTAAGTTGTCCCATTCTGGGCTGATGACAAAACCTGAGCTATCCATATGCCTAATTGCACTCATAAATGGAGCTCTTAGCAGGCTGTGGTGGTGATGGTGCTACAGTTGCTGTTTATGGAATTGTTCTCTAATTCCCTTTTTTCCTAAGCTGAAATATTTTTTCCTAGGACTTGCACACATTCTGATGGAGAATGGTATTTTTCATGAAATGTACTTGGCCTGCAAACAGCAGCAGAAGGGAAAGGGAATGCAAGCGAGAAATAACGGAATGAGGGAAAGAAAAGGCAACTGTGTACCCAGCCTGGGAGGAAATCACCCCAAGCATGACAGCAGCCACAGCCAAGCTCCACAAAAGGGGCAGCGAGGTATCCAAGCACCCAAGGAGCCATCTGGGTTCATTACCTGCCCAATTCCCTGCTATGGCATCTCTGCTCTGGGCCAGGGGCAGCACCCAGGGAGCGGCTGGGGCTGGGCCAGGACAGGGCCAGGCTGGAGAGCAGGGAAAGGTTCTGCTTCCCCCAGAGGGTGCTGGGCACTGCCCAGGCTCCCCAGGGAATGGGCACGGCCCCGAGGCTGCCGGAGCTCCAGGAGCGCTTGGACAGCGCTGCCAGGGGTGCCCAGGCTGGGGCTGTGGGGTGTCTGTGCAGGGACAGGGGCTGGGGCAATGATCCTGGTGGATATTGAAACTCAGGGTATTCTGTGCTTCAAATGATCTTCACTCACAAAGTGATTCCTCTAAGGTAAATTATCCACATCTGGGATAATTCGATGGGAAATACACAAACTTCTATGTGCACCAGAACTTTCAGACCATATCGTTTGTGCTTTCTTAATATTCATTGACAGCAAAATCTCCCCGGACTTGTTGCTTGCTTTTTGAGTCTTTTCTGCTTTTTTGGTGTACACACAAGCTGTGAAATCGCCCAGGAAATTACTTAAAGCAGCATTTGAATGCTTTGAAATTATATTCCCATTTCAAATAGGACTCAGTTTTAAAATGGCAACAAAAGTTTAACAAATAAGGAAATCAATGAGTCACTTAAACCATTGTGGGTCAGAATAACATAAAATCAGAAAACATATAACAAAATCATTACCTGGAAAAAGTCTTGGTTTGGGTAGGGGAAGGCAATCTGAGAAGATACTATTTCTAACTAACTGAAGTGAGAACGACAGAGTGGCTTGAAACACTTTATGAGAATTATTTTATAAAAACTCATGTGAAAGAACTCAAACCCTTGAAAAGCAGTCTTCAAATCAAAATTGTTACTGGATTGCTTCATCTGGTTAGAATGATGCTTTCAAAACTTTCAAAATATTTTAAAAATTCAAGCAACATGGACCTTTCTTTGTCTCTCTGCTGTACTGGCTCCTTCCTCCTCACTGTAGCAATATGGGATTTTATCAGTTTGGGTGTAAATACATTCCTTACAGGTGATGAATTCCTACAGCACTAATGGTCTTCGAAAGATCTCTGAAACTATGGCTGTGGCAGATCTGAGAGAATCCCATTCCTCTCCCCCAGTACCACTCTCACAGAGGGGATTGGCCAGTCCTGTTCTGCAAGTTTAAACACAAATATTATCAAAATTCTCCTTTTCAGTGGGTCACAGCCCAGCTGACAGGACGGTTATTCTGATATTCGCAAGCTGGTTGAAGCCCTCAGCCCACCTCTGCCACTGTGAGCTGCCCAAAGGATGTGATGCCAGCAAGACCTGGGTGTCTCAGGGAGAATACTGTGCTCACTTACAAGCTGGTCAATGGGTTTAAAGGCACTCAGACACGCATTAAAATCTGTCTGAGACAGGAGCTTGAAGTTAATTTTCAATTGATTCTGTCTTGCAAATGCCACTTAAGTAAGAACGTGGGTCTTTTTCTTTTTTTCCCCTTTTTTTCTTCTTCCTCCAGAAGGCAGAAGCTTAATTAGGAGGATGCCATTCTGCTTTGCTTCTCCCAAAGAATGCAACTGTCACATTCCAATAATCATTTTCACATGTGGACCATACTTGACATAACTTAAAGAATTTAATTCCCTGTAAAAGAATGATGTAATACAGTGCACAAGCCAGACCATAAAACCACTAAGTATCATCATTCACCTAAGCCTGTTTCACCTTGGAGATTTAATGCTTTTCTACTGAGAAAGAACAGGTTAGGGAGAGTCAATTCCACAGTTTTAATATATAAGCAAAAAAAGAGAAAAATTACTACAGCTCAAGAGGTGGAACCTTATTGATTTTGCTGTTTTTCACAGGAGTGCAATATCAATTCTGTTTGCAATTATTTTGCATTACTAATCAGCTCATTACCAGTCAGTCAGACAATGTTAGTTTATGCTACAATACACTCGCGGGTCATTTGCCAATAGCAATAAAATTTCACAATGTACCAGGTGAAATTTTGTGTCACTCGCGGTACCTGAGGAGGCTCATCTGCAGATCTGCTTTATTGAGAATGAGCAAGCTACCAGAGACAGTAAAACCATGGTGCACGTGAGGAAATATGACATTTACAAAGGAAGAAATGTCTTCAGGCGTGGAAATTCAGCAGCTGAAAAGCAACAAGGAACACCCAGTTAAAGCGGCTTAAACTGAATAACTATTCAAGCAGTAGCCTGGCTTTAGCAGGAATAATATATATCTTAAATCTGGGTCCATAACATGCAAAACTCAGGCACAGCCACTGGAATTGTTTTATTTAATCAAAATACCAAGATTGTTAGTAATAAAAACATGGCCTGTGACACTGCAAGGGCCACAAAAATGTAAGCAGCATCTTAAGATGGGTGGGAGAATTTAAACCTTCTCCATAAATGTATAATCCTTGTATGCAGCTGGGTTTGGAATCTTCAGGCACACTTTAAATATGCTGGAATTGTCTGGTTTGTATTCCTGCAGTATTATTTTCTCCATAAGAAAGTATGGAGCTTTCAGTACAAAGCTATTCCTTAGAATGCAAAGAAGCAAGTAAATATTGGTATATTAGGTCCTTCCTTATTTCTATAATCCATAAAACTTATGAAAAACCAGTCTCTTGAAATTTATTTCAACCAATGGCACAGAATATGAAGGGTAAGGACAAATAGTCCACTGCACAACTCTATTAGAAAATAAAATTTATGTATATATGTAAATACTCTTCCCTAAATATCAGTTAGGATTGCAGAGTCCTTTCAGCATGGAGTTTGTATTTAGAATTTTCAAGAAGAATTATTTTCAAAGTTGACAGTAAAACTTATCCTCTGTTCTCTTCCATGTATGTTGACAATCTTAATTACTTGCTTCAGTACGTATTATTTTTACTTCAACATTTCTAATTTGGTTCCCAGTATGAGAAGTATCTTTTGAGAAGCAGTTATTCTATATTTCTCCTTATTACCTGCTCAGTTTTAGTTATTCCTCTATACTGAATGTGCTTTGTAAATGAAGTTCATCGCTGTAAGACTTTGTGCATTTCCAAATAATTTATCTTTATGAGAATACTCTGAGTCAGAAAGGTGCTAATACAGAGATTAAAGTCAAAAATGAGCACCAGACTCTCCAAGACACCTCAAGTAAAAGCACAATGTGCACTTCTCAGTCAGTAGAATTACATGAAAACCAAGAACCTTCAGTAATACTGTTAATACCCAAAATGTCTCAAGGCAGATTTGAACCCCCAAAACTTCTAACATACACACACAAATCTGGAGTCCTGAGATTCAGCAGACAAATCCCTCCCTTTTTGCCAACAATCTGCCTTTGCAGTGGCCTTTCTGCTCTTGAGAAATTCTTTCCTACATTCTGAGAGAAGATCAAGGTTTAGTGGGGAGCACTGAGAGTTGCCAAAGCTAAACCCTGGCAAGTTCCAAACCCTGCTGAAAAGAACAGGGATGCGTTTCTAGAAAAGGCCAACAAGCACATATTTGAAAATCTCTTTTTTCTGGCTTGGTCCTGACAATATGTCTGCATATAAAAGCATCCATCCAGGTCAAGTTTTCCAGAATGGTTCAAACTAAGCAAGATTCCCAAGCAGATGAAGACAGATCTTCCCCAGGGGAATTACGTATGGCCCCAGTGAAGGGCATTCCTCAGCACAGGCTCTGTGTCAGGCTGGTTAGAAGCAGATTAGCTGCCTGTCAATGGCTTTGGAGCTGTTATGTGAGCGTATAACAACTTCAGGTTTTATACTAAAGCAACATGCCTTCATTTCAGTCCTTCTCCCAGCTCTTTTATTGCTTTTACAGGCTCTTCATTTCCCCATCCTGAAAGAGATGTACAGAGGAACAGCCTCAGTTTTCCATCAAACGAAGCAATTTGGATGCCAAAACCACTCACCCAGGTTCAAAGAAGCCTTAAAAGAAGATGCAGATCACACCTTTTCCATCTGGCACTGGGCTATTTTGGCCTTCAGACAGAGCCCCTCAACAGAAAAGCTGAAGAATGATGTTTCTCATCGGGCATTTCTTTGGAATTTTTGATCATGTCCCTGCTGCTGTTAAGATGTACTTTCATTGTGCCCTGTAAGATTGCAACTGCATCCTTTACAATACCGTTATATATTTTAATATTGTGATGTTATCTGCTAGATATCATCCTTATTAGACACCAGACAGAGCATTTATCACACTTAAATGCTTCACAGTTCCCAACCCTCAGTGTATTTTTATTAATGTATACAGGTGATAAGAAATACAGAGTAGAGCAGAAATTCAACTGAGAACCAACATTACCACCCGTTTCAGACTTCCTAATATTTTTATCCATTGTGAGAGGTGATTTGCCCTGAAATGAAATGTTTATCTTGGCTAGCCCTACCTCACAGCAGTAGCCCTTCTAAACGCTCCTTGAAAATACTTACAGATATTATCTCGCTCTTATTCCTCCTTCCCCTGTTAGATTCTAGACAAAGATTTGTTCTTCTCGTTCCGTGCTCGGTGTGGATAGGCTGCTGGTATGGAGAATTCCTGCCCTGGATATTATACCCTGCAAGAGGCACCCTGATGTTTTCCTAACCCCGGGCTCCGTTCAGCGCCGCGGTGCTGAGGGGCTCCCTGGAACAGCTCTGCTTTCCCAGGAGAGGGGAGCAGGACACAGGAACAGATATTTTAATCTTGTTTGTGTTCAACACTCAGGGAGAGAGAGTCAACAAACAATCCATGGAAGCCTCATATAATATTATCTCTCTCTCTTCCTTTTAGGCAATAGACTGCACTTCCATCTTTGCAGAGAACTTAAACATTCAATGACCCTGCTGCATGAAAAATGTCTTTCAAAGGCTCTCTGCAGTGTTGTGAGGGCTGAAATATTCCTTTTACTGTGGAAATACATCTGTTTGCTAATGCTAGTGGGCTATGAACACCCACACTTACCAGCTATGCCAAAGAACAAAGAAAGATTTTTTTTCCACATAGAATTTCACAGTAAACAATATATTTGTAATTTTCAAATTTTACTCTCTTGGGCCTGGTTTCTCTCTCTATCTCCTTTGCACTGTACATCTTGGAGTACACATCTAGAATTGAAAAGGCACAGGATACACCAGAGAGTGATCCTCACTAATCTTCCCAAGTTCCTGCCTGTATGGCACAGCCTTGGGCTTCCCATAGCACCACGACAATAAAACAGCACAACAAAAACACCAAAAAAATTAAGTTCACGCCAGATCTATGAAAAAGCTCACTTTAACTTGGTTATAGTTCATTAACTGGAAACTCAAAGTTGGTCAGGTGCGACACTAACCAGACCTCTGTGTAGCAACCACAGCACATCAGCACACTTTGGACTGATCTATGATCACTTACATGGTCAGAAAGAGTATTTTTCCATAATCAAAATAAAGACTAAACTCAACAAACAAACTCCCTGCGCAGTGGCATTTCCCTCTCCTGTAAGCCTGCCTTAGGATAAAAAAGGGAAAAACGAACTTTATGTTGGGAGGTGTCCACGTGGTGATTCAGTTTTAAATGAATGGCACTGTCTCATCAGCCTCAGCAGTGCAGCCCCTCAGCAGGGACAGCGCAGTGGGGGTCACAGGGACAGCCTGTGATCACTCAACAAACACACCCTGAAAGGGTCAAGTGGAGATGCAGGAGATTAAATTGACAATTCCCAAAACATCCGGCCATGCATCCCCGAAGTCTCTCATACCAAACTGCCGTGGCATAAGGAAGACCTCCCAGGACAGGAATAAGGGGATGGATTTTTCCAGTGGGAGGAAGAGCACCACAGCAGTCTGGGCCAGTCAGCAACACTCCCAGGGAGCAGGAAAAAGGACTGGTTAGGGAGCAAAGCTCTTGAGAAGTTCCTGAGAAGTTACCAAGGGTAGTGGGCATGGGATTGCAGAAAGCCCTCCCAGTCCCCATGGAGTGTGCTAAAAAGCCCTTGGCAGTAAAACAGGTCCATTCAACGTTCCAGAAGGACAAAAAGAGAAATCAAAGCCTTAGAAATTATAAGAAAAAAACCTACTGAATATCCATGTGCAGTCACATCCTGACTGCTGTTTACTGTTTTGTTCTCCCATCCCCAAAAGACTCTGGATTTCCTGGACACACAGAAAGGTAGAGAAGGGCAGGAAAACCAAGTGAAGGTGGGGAAGTTTCAGTGTTTAGCAAAACAACTACAAGTACACATGTACAGGTGAATGTCCAGAATTAACACAAATATTTCATTTCCTCACACATAAGTGAAGTGGCACATTGTGCCCTTGGATTTTAGGAATGTTTAAAAAAAATATATTAAAAAACCCATTAAATTAGCAAACCAAAAATCTGTCAAAGGCCTTTAAACACAGCCACAAAGAAAATCCAGCGCTGAAAGACAACACACCAGAGCCTGGGAGGCCTTTCTAGGCAATCATCCCTCCCTCTCTACCCTGCTCTCCCACAAAAGAGGAGGAAACTGTGAGAGGGCAGGAAGCCTTTGGAGGGACACACAACTGCAAGGCTACAAATGCAATCAGTTCCCCAAGTGCCAATCCAGACAATTGTATTTTTTCTCCTTAATTCATTTTGTGAGAATTCAAGAAACCCACTCTCACAATGAAGGGCGGTTTCACATTTCCCATTCTGGTTTTATTTACCATTCATATGTTCACATATCTGTGCAGGCAGGGCTGCCCACTTCTTACCCAAATAAAGTGGAAAAATGAGAGGTCTAAAGCAATTAGTTGAGGTACTCTGCCAGTGCTTCAATGAACCATCTGTTCCAAGGTATGTAAGAGCAGCGTGGTTGGAGCCGTGAGGCAGCTCTGCAATAGCCAGTGCTGCTTTGGAAAGGTTCTATGCGTGGATGTTTCAGAATTAAACCCAAAAAAGGGCACCAGCATCAGCCTCATCTGCCACACACAGGTGCAGCTCTGCCAGAGGCTCCCTTTGGCTTGTGGGGACCTGGGGTTTGGCAGAGTGGGGATGGAAATGAACACCCAGAACACCCAGAAAGAACAGGGTGGGGAAAGCCACTCTGGAAAGTTTCCTGAATGTATTGTGCAAAAGGAGATGAAAAATTTAAGGTCAAGACAGTGGAATTAACAGCATTTCACCACGGCACACTGGAATTCTTCTCGAATGAAGAAACTTGGCCTTTGCTACTCAACTACAGCTTTTCTTTTGGATGGAAAGGGGAGGAGATTGGGGTTTCGTCTCCTCAAAAACAGACCTAAAGCGTGATCACCTCCAGCATCCAGTTCCAGGAGCATTTTATCAGTACATGGCTGACATTTATACATGCCAAGGCTGAACATGCTCATTAGGACTGTTTATTAGACAAAAGGCTACTAGGAGAATGATAATTAATCAGCTGGCATTGATTGAAATTCTTGATGAAATGAAGCATGAGCTGTTGAAAAATAATTGAATGTAATCATGAAATCCATGAATCATCGAGAGAAAGCACACTTATTAAACCAGAATTCATAAGTAAGATATTTTGTCTGGCTGTTCTTCTCCTCTTTGGAACCTGTCCTGTTGGATAAACAGGCAGCTGTTCCTCCAGCACAGCTCCAAAGAGCAGACAACAGGTGAACATCCCATGCAAGAGCAGAACAGGAGTCCTGATATGTGAATTATTACCAAGCTCAAGGAGCTTTTGTAAACCAAAAACGAACAGGAGTCCTGATTTGTGAATTATTACCAAGCTCAAGGAGCTTTTGTAAACCAAAAACCTAAAACCTGGTACTTGTCATGAGAGTTCAGGAAAAGCAGATTAGTTTTATGCTAAAAAACATTAAAATCTTAGTGGCCTTCAAAAGGAGTGAGCAAAATTTTTATCCTAGAAGTGAAAAATTTAGAATTAAAGCAGGATATACCTGGCTATTCTTTCTCAAGACCACTTTCTGATGGGACAAATACGTAATGCAATGTCACAATTTCATGACCTTGTCAGAGGTGTCCCTTTGGACATAGAAATTCAGTTGCTGGTGGGGTTTTTTTTTAACCTATCATTAACTAAACACAGATACAGCCAAGATGAATAAAGGTCCCAGCAGAAAAAATTGCTGACCATATTATCATGGATATTGAAGCACTGAGACTGGGTTCAAAGGTAACCTCATTTTCTGAAGATTGCAATCAAATAATTTTATATAAATTCTGCTTTTAAATTTCCTAAGTAACAATGAGTGCAACCATTATATAAATTGAATCAATTCCCCCTAACACTGATCGATATTCAAGTAAACATGAACGTCGCCCTGAGAGAAGCTAAAATATTTATACAACAGGCAAAATTGTAACCAGTTAATCCCAAATGTTAGATTAGACAAAAAATACATCTTTAATCATGTAACTTTATATTTAGCAAACTAAAAAGTCCAATGTTTTAATAGAATTTCAAGAAGAATTTGTTTCTACTCACTACCTAAAATTAAACAAAAATCAAAAATGTGAACAGAGAAGGTGCTGAATTATCTGTTAAACCACAATAACCTGTATCAGAATGTTTGAAGTACACAAATATTTCTGTTGCAGTGGATGATTTATACCAGAAAATCTTCCTTATCCTGCTTCTCACATCCCCTGAAAGCAGGAGCAGTTCACCAAGCCAGGAGAACAATTCCTCCTGCAAACAGAGTAGTCACAACGGAGATTATGGGTGGGACTAAGGTTGGCAGTGACTGAACTCATCTTTATTTCTGCCTGACACTCATCCTGGATGAAGAGGCATCTTCTCCATGGGACACAAGCACCCACAGTGAGTGTGACAAAGCCCTAAATTGCCCTCGCTCACGCCCAGCCCAAGCAGGAAGGGTAAATCACACAGTACAACCTCCGACCTCCACGAGCAGCATTTTATCATCCACCAGCAACGCAGAGCACTGCCCTGGTACTGCTGAAAAAGCCCTTTCCAAAGTCCCTGTGAAAAATAAAATATGGTCATTCTAAATGCCCGCTGAATAAGTGGGAAGGAGGGAAAAACACGTCTGGAAAACCTTGTGCAGCACAGGATTCCCCAGGCAGCAGCACCCTGTCTGCCACGGGATATCAGCACTGCTGCCAAGGCAAGGACGTGGCGAAGGACATGGCCAGGACTAAAATAAACTGGTTGTACTCTCACAGTCTCTGGCTGTTTTCTCCCCAGCACCATTTTCCTCTGTCAGAAGCACCCAGTAAAAAAGTCCTGAGCTTACACGTTACAAAGGAGAAAGCATTGGGCAAGTTTTAATTATTACATTAAACACAAAACCCACCACCAGAAATTCATTTAAAATACAGCTGAGCCCTACAGAGGTAGCAGTAAATCTACTAAAACAAGCTTTTGGAGCAAAATGTGATTTTTGTATCATTATTTCTGCTGCTCAGCTGCACACTCCCTCACATACCCTCTCTTATACACATAAACCCTTAAACAGACAAATATTACCGTGACATTATTTCAGTAGGGTGCTGAAAATAGATCTAAATGAATCCTTAATATGTGGCACCCACAGAAGTTAACAACTGAACTGTTAACTTTGTTGACACGGATTTTCAACCCCTACAACAATCAATGAAGAAAGTGATGCCATCGAACTCGTTTCAGGGAGACTTCAGGGGACCCCACTGCTCTTACGCCATTGCCAAAAGAGCCACGATGGCAGCAGAAACAGTGCAGCAGCTGCTGGAGTTTTGGGTGGTTTTCAGCCATTTCTGCGAGCAGAGTGATGGGACAGAGGGGCTTTTGCCACCCCTGAGAGAGCATCTACAGCAGGACACGACAGGCACAGGCTCAGCCTGCATGTTACAGATAAAGACAATACAAATGCAAGCTCTAGGAATAACCTCTCGGAGGATTTTATCAAACAGGCTTTGTTTCCATGCATTATTTATCCACAACTACATTTCAGTGAAAATGGCCTCATTTGAATTAACTGATGCTTTCCTATAGGTATTTGTTACAAATCAGTGTTACACATCCCCTGGTTTATGTTATATCTGTAGCTTTGTGTCATCACAGGTACCCAATAATTATAAGTTCAGCTATTTAAGGCAAATAAATAGCAAATAAAGACTTCATTTACTTGTTTCAATCACCAAATCAATGTTGCAGGAGTTTTTTTGTGGAAGTCTGAGTAACAAATGTACTGCTTTTTTTGGTCCTTCCCCTGCCATTACTTCTGAACCAGTGCATTTATTTAAGATGGAGTGTTCTACAGTGTTAAAAAACAAAATGAGATAGCTCAGAAATTAAAAATTTAACTTGTGAAAGATGCTGCTATAACTAGAATTCGTAAGGATTTAATAAAAGTCCTCGTAAAATTCTTTTAGTATGACAACAGCAATTATTCCTTCTCTTCCTCATTAGTGATCTCCCCCTCACTTTCACAGTGTATATTAAACAAAGCAGCCCAGTTTTATAGGGAAAAACCCCTTACAAGTCCCCTTGTCCAGACTTAATGGACGCTGTGCCACCCCACTGCTTAACCCCTCTGAAATTCCCTTCCTGCCCCACCACAGGCCAACGATTAATGGCTTTTCCCCAGGTTTTGAGCTCCTTCAAGCCAGAGATTAAGGTGCAAAGTGATTTAGTCCCATTTCTGGCCAATTATACCTGATGCCCTTCAAGAAAAAAGCCTCAGCAACGTCCAGCATGGCTCAGTTGTTTGGTGGAGCCAATTTGTTATCTCTGGTCATGTAGCAGGGGAAAGGAGGCAGGCAGCACTGATGAAGCTTAAGAAATGATTCTTGCAAAATTAGAGCTCCTAAATGTCAAATTAAGGCCAGACTGAAGTAAAACTACAAATCCATACTCGCAGCTTTTGAGAAACCCATATTAGAATGAAGTTATTGAATCACACAAGGCTTGTGTTCGTGGCTATGCTCTGATCCCATGCAATACCACCCTGGATACTGCAGCTGCCTTCAACTTTGGTGGGAAGAGCCAGGAAATCTGTGGATGTCGTGGCTTGGCTCACCCTGTGAGGAACACAGGAGGGAACAGGGAGCCAGCACTCCTTGGGGACAGCACAGAGCACAGCCCGGTCTGGGGGAGAAACCTGGAGCAGGAGGAACAGCAGAGCTGCCCGGGGGGCTGAGCAGAGCAGGGAGAAGAAGCTCAAAGGGAGGGAGGGAAGGATTTTATTTGCAGCAGGCTATGGCAGTAGCACCCCACCTTTAGTGCAGGGCAGAGTTTGGGTACATTTTGTGTGGTTTCACAGCAGTATCACAGGTGGGTTCATCTGAGGAAAACACTGGAGTTTTACAGGTTTAGAGCCCACTGGTGGGAGATGGCAGTGGCACAATGGCTCTTCGTAATTCTGCATGTGTCAAAATACTCTGTTTCCAGCTCAGCTCCCTGCAGCAAACATGCTGCCTTTGCTCACCTTGCTGCTTGTGCCCTCCTCTCTCCTCAGCTTCTCTTTAACCTCCCACAGCTGTGGAATTTTGGAAGGTTACCTCCCAAGCCTCCCAGTACAGCACCATCTTTCCCTCATGCTCCACAGGCAGCTCTAGAATGGTACAACATTCTCAGTGCACGATGATGTGCTGCTCTCCTGAAGTTATTTCCAGCCTGACAATGGACCTTTGGACACGAATGGATCTGCTGGAACACCACACAACACTTTCTGTGAAAACTTTTTGTATTTCCCTTTGAATAACATGACAAACTCCTGTGTGTGCTTCCAGCAGCTCCAGCCTACCCTCTCTGCCTTCTCACCCACCTGAACCGTGCTGTAACTCTCATTTTCCATATGGAGCCAATATGAATCAAAGCAGTTTCAGTGTTTACACCTCTAAAAGGGATGAACATCATGACAAACACCACACACATCTCACCAGCACCCAAGGCAAGGAGAAGCTGTGCTCCTTGTCTTTCAGGCTGTATCTAACACAGCACCAGATCAAACTGTAGGAGGGATGTTTTCCGTTCCTGGTCTGAGACTGAAACACCACCTAACATTGTCCCATGGCAGAAATATCATCCTGCTTTTTCAGGACTTCTTTTTTTTTAAACTTTGGAACAGCTCTCAGCTGCTGACAGGGTGCTCTGCCCAAATACACAAGGTGGGATTCTGCCTCTGGCTGTGGGAATGGAGCTTGGGAAGGATTTTCTACCCAATCATCTTCCCACAGCTCCTGTGCTGCACAACCGCCCCAGGTGCTGAAGGAGCTGGATCCGTGCTTCCTGCAGCTGGGAATGCTGCTGCCTCCTGGGAAGGGAATCACCTCTGGGTGAAGGGGAGGAACTCTGCCTCAAATGAGGACCCAGGGATGAAATAAAGGAATTGTGCTGTTGCTGAAGATTATCTGCATTCTCTGTAGCTCAAGTGAGGATTTAGTATTATCTTTAGGGAAAGAATCTTGTTTTACAGAGCTGATTCTGATCATATTGAAAAGTTTAAAAAGTGGGCTGAGGAAACAAAGAAGTGGCCCCGGCATTCAGCAGCATAACAAACATCACTCTTCTGTAAACAAGGGCAAAAGATTCCATGATGCTCACCACATCAGTATCCAGGGGGTTACTGCTTTTCCTCCTTTCTATTTTGAAGGACAGAAATGGAAAATACTCTTCTTATAGTCCATGGAGTCCAAATCAGAAAAATAACGTCAGTGCTATTCATACAGCTACACATTTGCCTCAAAAAGCAGAGAATGTATTCCTGATAATGGCTAATCAGAAAGAGAAAATAAAAAGTCTTATTCTGAACTTGTTCTCTTTATAAATAAATTGCAAGAAGATAATGCATTTCTCCTCTATTTTCCAGTGTTAGCAGTGCTGCTCCCAGCAAAGCAATGAAAGCTGCAATATTAAACTTGCTGCTTACTCATCAATTTTCATGCGAGAGTCTCATTGGCAAGAGGCCCAGGCACAGAGAGGATGCTATTGTAATCACTATTTCTACCCCAAACAATGTTGACTATTTAATTATTAAAGTATTTCTTTCTAAGTAGTTATTTTCAACCACTGTGTCTGACAGAACTGAGAGAACTCTTCTGTGCACAGATTTGCTCAAAGAAAGGTTGATCACTGAAAAATAACTTCAGTATTCGTGTTTTAAGCTGACTGTGTCCTTAAATACAAATTCACAGTTCCTTTGCCAGCAAGGAGCTGATATGAAGCATTGAACTTGTTATCAGGCAATGAAAAAGTTGAAGTCCCACGTCTCATTCCCAGTTTCAGTCATATTTTCTCTCACATTGCATTTTTCATTCCCCAGTTAAGCGAGGCAAACAATATTGAGAGTATTCACAAAGTTTGGAAAACTGTTTCTGTTTGTGAAAATAGGCATTTGTTTTTGCCTGACAACCCTGTGTGTCTTGGTGATAGGCAGGAGAAAAGAGAATTAAATGCACAAATATGCTATTAATAGACAAAAGATTTTGCTTTCAGCTCTTTCTGTACCTGCCAGGTAATTTTAAATCTGGGATCCATGCATGTAGTCAACACGGAAAGGGAAGTTTTTAAGCATCTAAACATTCTCTAGACATGCTCATGTCCTGCTGCCTGGGTCAGTGTTGGGAGGTGCTGCTCCCTTTCCAGGTGACAGCAAAAGGCCCCTCACAGAACCCCTGGCTCCACAGAGCAGGGTATGCAGCCGGGGACCAAGAGCAATCTCCACAACCATTTAGATCTGTGGCAAAAAGCTCAAGCTGCAATGCCTGTGTAGTATCAAGAATCTTATTCCTTCAGTGCATTCAAGTATTAAATTAGTTCAGCCTCTGAAGGTAGTGGCCACTGTCTTTACAAGAAAATGTCATTTCAGTGAACTGCACTGTTGCCAAAGAGCCTCATTTATCCTGGCATTAATCTAGAATAGACTCCTCATTTCAGGTCTCCCTGGACTGGGAAATTCCAGTAACTAACTCAGCTCCTGAACCATTCTGGGTGTTTGGGGGTGTTTCAGCAACAGCTGACCAATGTCCAAAGCTCACAGCATTTTAACAACCCTCACTCAGCTGTGCTGCAGCAACAACCAGAGTATGAAATAAAGGCTCTAGGCACTCTTATTAGCACATATATTATAATTACTACATTTGCAAAGGATTTAAGCTTATCTCAAGCTGTCAACTCCTGCCTTTTATGTCGTTGTGCATTCTGCTGTGTGAGCCTGTGCAGTTGGGCAGTGCCAGGCACACAACATCAATCCTGAATAAACAGGAGGTCACAGCACTCACGTCCTCAGAGCTATTACAGAAATTGCAGGCTTCATCTCATCTCAAATCCCAGTGCTCACTTAAAAGCTCCAACCATATAATTAAATGTAGGTCAGCTTAAAAGTGGACAATTCTTTTCAGGCTTTGCAGAGCGCTCCTCAGCGAAGCCTTCAGCAATTCTGCTCTTTTATCTTGGAGGGCTGACAGACAGTTGTCAAAACCAGGGGCTTGCTGGCAAAAAGTTTTAAGGCAGAGAAAAAGGTACAACAGTGTAGGAGGAGATACTTAAAAGAGAATAAATCTCTAGCTTGCTTTTTTCAAAGCTAGAATCCCTCCCTTGCCACAGACACACTGAGGACAAGTTTAACCCAGGGTAACTCTTCTGTAGTCTAATGGCCTTACACCAATGAGTATTTTGACCCAAACTGCTTGAGACATGCCTGGAAAAATAACCTTCTATTTTGCTCACAGTCCTGCTGCACAGAGGGAAATCTTTCTTGTCACTCCCTCCAGCTCTCACACATCTTAAGTTTTTTGTAGAAACTCTCCCCTGGCTTCCTTCAGCCCTACCAGCCACTCCTCACAAGAGCAGGCCAGACAAGCCTGTCCTTTGCTCCCGTGGATTCCACTCTCAGATACATTGCTGCAAGCGTTGGAAGAACCTGGCCTCGGCTTTGGGGTCCTGCCATGGTTCCTTTTCTCCTCAGAACAGAGAGGGACTACCACAATAAATCAATTGCCTGGCTTGAGGCAGGTAAGCTCGGACAGGTTTCCACTTTGGCTGCGTGCTTTGAAAGCTGAGTGGCACACAGTGTACTCAGGGTATTTTTCTGAAAGGAAAACTCTTCCTGGGACTTGAAGGGGAGAGGGGGAATGCCAAGGAGAACCACGGAACCCTGACTCGTGGGGAGAAGCAGCCTGCCCAGGAACAGACACGCTGGGGTGTGACTGTACGAGGCACAGCCCAGCTTGTTTTCCACACTGTTCTCTTTCAACTCAGATCTATTTTCATCTCAATGGAACTTGCCTTTTGTTCACTTAGCACAACTAAATCAACTCTATACAATAAATAAAATCATATTCATTTCCCATACTTCAATATGTGATTTTAAGTAAGTTTAATACTTTTTTTAAGTATGTTTAATACTTTTAGGCATTAAACTATTCTTGAAATTGCTTCAGTGTGAACAGAACACACTCACTCAAATTCCCTTTTACAGTAACCTATACCCTTTCCTTATCTTTCAAAGAAAAAAGCCCAGTGTGTTCTTTGTGTTAAGTATTCAGATATTCATTATCAATCTATTCTAGGAGACATCTACACATCTTTTGTTGTGAAATCAATTCATAATTTAATTACTGAAGATTAAAGACTGCCTAATCTAGCTGTAATTTTTTTTTTTAGTCAGTATAAAAACCAGTGAGACATTGCACCATTTAATGAGAGAATCCAATTCATGGCAATAACTAAGAAACGTCATTCAAAACAAAACAACAAAAACCATTTGTGGCCATCTAAACCTCTCATATTTAGACAAATTTTCTATTTCAGATGCTTTATCAGTATGCAGTATGAAAAAGGCATTTTCTACCCAGTTTAGCATTCCACTAATTATCAGACCAAAGGAAAAAAAGATGAAACCAAACACACCCAAACCACCAACATCCTCTGTACTGGACAATTTTCGTTTCCACAAGGAATTTCCATGTAATGGCACCACTCAAGACATTTAGGGCCAACAGATTATCCAAGATATGAGCTATAATCAAGAAAAGAATCCACATTTAAGCGTTTGTTTCTCACTCCCCTTTGCTCTCTCCCTTTTTGCAGCACATGGCTCTCCTTCCCCAGCACTTTTACTGCAGCCAAATCTGCTCTGGATCGAGTGCTCTCATAGTGACTAATCCACACTATTTCTGTATCACTTAAAGCAAATTCCATATTTTCCACATATATGGGCATGATGCAAACCTCTGATGTCATCAGCAGGATGATTTAATCCAGATTCACACCGACTGCACCTTGATTTTTTGATTCTTGATACAAAAGTCTCTTATTCGTGCAAACACATCAGACTTGAGGAAAAGACTGAATTTCCCACATCTGTGTCCAGGACTTTCCAGGGAGATGTGCAAACAGGGAATAAATACATGCAGCATTTATCTCACTCTCAGAGCAGCCTGACAGTCTGGATCCATCCACAATAAACCAGCACAGCAGGCACTGCCCAGAATTCCAGGGAATGGTGCAAACACAACGAGTCAAATCCAGAGCCCCAGTCCAGCTGTCGGTGACAGCAGTACAAACACACCCCTGCCAGAGCCAGGGGGAATGCTGAGTAAGAGAGAGGGGAACATCTTATCCTTCCACTGCAGCAGGTTTTGGCAACTGTTATTACTTTAGAATTGGATTCCATCCCCTTGTTCTCCTCTCTTTTTTTCTATATCAGTATCAAAACACAGCGTGGAGCTTTTCAACCACCTTGGGTACAGCACGGGCCTGTGCCCGAGTGGGACACCTGAGTTGACACCTCATGCTTCGTCTCTGATATAGAGATGAGACATCTGATGCAGGGTTGGAACAGTGAATTCTGCTGGCTCAAGAGGAAAAAAGCCAATTCCTGGCTCTCCACAAGTCAAATACCTTAACTCCACCTCTCAGCAAGCCACAGACACAGCTGGCACCCTGCTGTCTGCCACTCAGCCCTGGCCACCCTCCTTTCCTCAGTCACGGGTTAAATTGAACTAAATAAGCTCATGTTTACTTGATTCCCAACTGGAAGGTGCTTTCTTCTTCCAGACACCTAGAATTGTGCATAATTCCAGTCATAATTCCGAGCAGCTCCTCCTGATAACAAAAGCCCCCTATGAATAGTGACGTCAAAGACACCCTGTACACTGAGCTCCAGTTCTGCTCCTTGAGCACACTCCCACTGCTGTGAGCGGGGGAGAGCAGATCTGCCAAAGCACAGCTGGAACCAGGACAGCTCACTCAGGCCAAAGCAGAATATACACTCATTTATGCTATTACACAGCAAATATTGAAATATTGAGAGGAATATAGGTCAAAAGTGGTAAAGCAGGATCGGTGGGTTCTGTCACTCCTCTGGCACAGCTTAATAGCACTTTATCAGTAGGTACGTTATCTACAAACTCAGCAAACACTCCTGTGCACATCTTTCATAAAGCAGCTCCTCCTTTCATAAAGCAATTAACCAAATTCAATCCATCACCCATTTCTTCCAAGTTATTTTTGCCTCTGGAAACATAAACGATGAAAAACTTCCCAACACTGTTTGCAAATACTGAGCTTGAATTTCCAAGTTAGGCACCAATCCATGGAAACAAACCAGTGCAGAACAGAAATCCTTGTGATGTAGCCAAACATCAAGCAAGCAGCAGGTGTCCTCTCAACTGGTGTAGCATCATTCACACACAAGAAAAAGCCTTCTCACGTAATGGATATGGGCAACAATTTAAACTAATGGTTCTATCACTACTCACGTGCTGTTAATCCTGCACTTAATAGCAACAGACACCCGTGGAAAGGCTCAGAATGCTCAGTATTTGGGAATTTAAGTGGAAGCTGGGTAAGTGGCAAGCCAGAAGTAACAGCTGATATTAATCTTCCTTCTGATTCCCAGGGAATTAATACTGAATAATGTGTACTACTAAGATTTGCTAATTTGGGGATTTCTTCTTTTCTTGGTCCTTCACTGTTCTTCAAATATCTTGGCAAAAATACATATTCTTCCTGTCGGAATTTAACATCTTTGTTTCAGCACAGAGCTGAAATTATCACAAGGGCAGTAAATTAAAGTCTTAGATTTTTGAAAACCAGAAGGGAAAACCTGAATTTAGTGGTGAGAGACAAATGCCTTCTTGCCTCCCTCACCTTTATTTATTTCTTTCAAGACAGAACAGAATCTACTACAGTCTGTCTTTCCTGTTCTATTTACAGAACAGGGTTGGTCTCCCCACGCTCATTCCTTTGGCATTCTCCTTGGGACACACTACAGCTGGCAGGATAGAAATCTCATTAGGAAAATATTTCATTTTATGGAAATGAAAAGTCAGATGCAGAGAAACACAAACATGAGCTGTATCTCTGTATTCCAGCAGCCAAGCAACCTTCAAGGAAATCTCTGAACCAGAGTAACAAAGGTAAATGAAGACTAGAAAATGGATTTAGGAACCAATATTTATTTTTCTCAGAACTCTTGAGATTCTTCTTGAAGACAAAGCAGCATTTTAATTTAAACTATTAATTAAAATTTTGCATGTGACAACTCTGTCCCAAAGTCTGAGGTGTGTGGTAGAGCCCAGTAATGTTTCCTCTGACGGCTGCTATCATTTAATCTCTTGGAATCTTCTTCAAAATACTGGGAATTGATGATCTCAGGAAACCGGTTTAGCATTAAGTGTTAACAGTAGAAAGATTAAATTATGATTAGGTAAACATAAACAAATCATAAACTCCTCTGCAGCAGTGGCTGCTGTGCCTGCCTGCCAACTTGCAATCAGTTTTTAAGTAATCTCCCTGGGCCTTTTTGCAATTTTCCTGACATACACCTGGTGTGGGCAGCACTCCTGGGCCTGCTGCGCAGTGCTTGTGTCACTTCCAACTAATTCCACGTGTCTTTCCTGCTAACATCAACTCGAAAGTGAATTATGAGAGCACTCCCAGGTCCCACTGATCTGCACCCAGGTGGCAAAGCCAGTAACAAACCCAGGTGAAAAAGGACTGCAGTTCCTCCAGGAGAAAGGAATTATGCAAACCCTTCCCATGGACCCCATTTCAGCAGGCACGATTATTCAACGTTCATTCCTCAAAAAATAAGGAATGGAATTTAGATGGTGCAAACACCCACTGAATGATTTATATCATGTATATATGGTACAAATGGAATGGTTGCCAGCTGCATTATTGATTTTATACCTGCAACAGGATCATGGAATGGTTTAGGAACCTTGGAGATCATCCTGTTCAAACCTCCCTCCATGGGCACAGCAAAGTGAAAACTTCATGGAAGCCTCTCAGGAAAAGCAAAAGAGAAAACTACAGAAATTTAGTGCCCCAAACCAACTGCACTGGAAGAAAGGATCCATTCTGAAAGGGAACAAAGTTGGGAGGATGATTTACATGTGAGTCTCAATTTAATCTTTAATCTATTTTCACTTTCTGTGGCCTACTTCCATTCCTCTTGCTTAGAACCCCAGACATTTCAGTAGTTTCTGTTTCTCAACATCAAGTAAAAAAATTCTATAATTCTACTTTAAAGTTCTGCTAAATTTGGGTTTCAGTCATCACAGGGAAGAACTTAATTTATTCCCAGGCCAAAAGGAGCACAGGGTGCACTCAGAGTGCATTGGAGTTCCATAGAATGGGCTCCATATCCAGCTCTGCAGGAGCCTTCTGATCATTACCAATAAATGACCACCAACTGAGTCTCCAATTAATTCTTCAATCATGCAAAAGCAAGTGTTCTTGTCACCACAAGAGAAGAATTCCCCTCCACCACTCCATCTGAAGTGCAAAGCACAAAAGTCTGGCCACATTTGAAGAAGAAAAGGAAAATATCTACTTCCAACAGAGAGGAATTTCTATTTATTGTTAAAAAGATTATTCACCATATTTCTGTTACAAGTACTAAGACAGCCCAGTATGGCCAGTAATAAAATTATTCTTACAGAACAGAATAAAAAAAAAAAAAAAATTAAAATGACCAACTATATATAATCAAAGTGAAAATATACAAAATTAAGATTTTTTTTTTCCAAACTATAAAAAAAAGTTTAAATAAAGAGTCAAAGTAAAGGTTCCATTCATCAGCCAACATTTCTGAGGTTTCTACATAAATAAGGTCTGGAACAGGTCTGTGGGTGCCACCACCCTGAAAGCTTTATGAATCCACCAAGAGTCCTGCTCAAATTAACATTAACCTTGTTCCAGCTGTGCATCACCCCGGCCAAGCTGAGCTCCTGTCAGTCAGTGCTACAAATCAAAAACTTCATGGACCCTTCCCAGCACAAAACACAGCAGAGAAATTCAATATAAAGGATCAAATTAGAAAATTCTCACTATTGAATAGTATTGCACACTCATCCTTAACACTGTGCAGTCACCTGGCATTACCCAGGACAGGGGGATGGATTGGAGAGTAGAGACAACCAGCACTGGTTTATTTCTGATATTAAAGTTTAAATACTCAGAATGAAAGAAACACTGGAAATGGAACAACCTTCAGTATTGGTGTTAAGTACTGAGTTTGTCACTTACTGTTACTTATCATTCTTTTTTTCCTGCTCTAATACCAGCATGACTGACGTTTTTCCATTTCCATAGTGTCAAGTCTGTAATGCTTAAAATACCTTGTGAAATACAACGCTCAACTTTGTCAACTCCTGAGTTATCAGCATACAGGGAAAATAATGCCTGTGTCATCAGCAACCTTGTGTGTCACCCAAGGGTAAAACAGCCAGCATTCTTCCTTTTCTCCACCTGCTTGATAAATTAAAAAACGCAGGCACTGCTCATCAGTTTCCCAGAATTATTTCTCTCACCTCTATGGACTTGCTCAAGTGTGAGAAGAAGCCTGAGATATTTGTGTGCTGCAAACAAACCTGGCCCCAGCTGGATCCACTCGGACATCTCTTGCTGCTGGGACACATTACGGGCACACACTGGCACCACGTGCTTTTTCATAGCAGAGTAAAAAAGATTCCTTTGGAAACTAATAAACAATTCCACCCACTTTTCTCTGGAAAAAAAGAGTGAGAATGCCACCCCTGTTAAAGGCTGCTTTCCTAGGCCTCAGCAATCCCCTCTAAGTGCTTTATGCTGCATTTTCCCTGACCTTTTGGTGAGGTTGGAGGATGCAGATGGCCAGGACAACAGGAGGAGGGGGAAAAAAGTTGAAAGAACATTAAAATAAAAATATTATTTTCCTGTCCGAAATTCTCATTTAACCTTCATGCAGAGGGAGAGGCCTGTGGGAGGCTTGAGCAGCATCGTGTTCCACAGGCAGCAGCTCATCCTGGAACACCGACTTGGGGTGACACAGCCTCAGCCTGCAGCTCAAACCTAAACTGCACTGGGGCAGCTTTAGCTTGGACATCAGCAGGAATTTCTCCATGGAAAGGGTGATTTAATATTGGAAGGAGCTGCTCAGAGAGGTTTGGAGTCCCCATCCCTGGAGGTGTCCCAGGAAGGGCTGGATGTGACACTCAGGGCTCTGGGCTGGGGACAAGGTGGGGATTGGGCACAGCTTGGACTTGACGATCTCCAAGGTTTTTCTAATTTAAATTATTCTGTGATCCTGTAACATAGCCAGGAGCCTGAAGACTGAAAATTTTGTCTTTCACATGCAGACAGGATTTGGTGCTTAGAAGGGCTGAGTGCACTGAACTCCTGGAGACTTCAAATCATAAATAACTGAGGCCAGCCTTTTCCCTTCTTCGTCTTCTTTTTTTTTTTT